>JACEEZ010011704.1:0-107725 GCA_016584305.1 Chionoecetes opilio
TTTCTGTCTCTATATACAGAACGTTTATTTGTTGTGGATGAGCAGTGAACTGATACAAGGGCAAAGAGGAAGTTCTTACTCGCGACCGCTAGGTCATGTTTGTTTGACACGCATGAGCAATCTACTCACGTCTCTTAACCTCTCGCTTGTCTCTCAAGCTTCCTTTTGTTTACTTATTCACTTGCTCATTGGTATTTTTCCACTATCTTCACGTGTATTAATTAGTATGTACTCGTTCAAGTTATTAATTTAGGCACGTAACGTATATTACATATTTTTTATGTTGCCACATAACCACCGTTTGTCGTCTTTTTTTATGTTACGACATTACCATTATGTGTTGTCAACGCAACACTATTGCCGTGATGTAATGTTGTCACATTCCACCGCTGTGTCACCAATTATGTTTACCCTTTTTAGTAATGGTTATTTTTACAGTAACGGAATCACACCATGTAGATACCGGTTACTCTGACCTGTAGGGGTGATTGCTGATGATGCCCTCTTGAAAGGCAGGTAACTTTTGTTCGTTGCCCGAGGGTTTTTACACATCACTGAAGTGTTATAAAGGTGGTATTGGGCTAATCGTGGTCGAGCGGTTCTTTAAAGTAATTTTATAAGTAGTTTTATCGCCAAAGGATTTCGGTAGACAATATACCTATTAACAATATAGATAATTATATATGTACACCTTGTTGAACGTTTATACAATAATAATGTCACGGGGTTCTTTTAGGTACGCGCCTTTGAAACTATGTCTAATACCAGGGCCTGAACATATTTAACGACGTGACAATGTTATGTACTCTCACACCCTCAAGTGTGTATAGTACACACAGACCCTCTTGAAGGTTCTTGTATCGCGGAGTGCGAGGGCCATGTATCCGCGTCTCCCCTTTGTTCTGCTGCTACTCCGCTTCGTCGGCATCCTATAAGGAGGATTGAACCGAACTTTCCAATATTCCGGTTTCCCATGGCCTGTGGCGCGTGGACAGGCTCGCGTAGTGAGTCAGCATCAGCGATCCTTGCTCAACCGCTGACACAACTCCACCATGCTGGGTTTTTGCATTTCATCAAAGGTGTTTGCTGATACAGGCAGACACACAGACACACACACATCCTGCTGTTTGGGATATACTAACATTTCACACATACATATAATATCTAACCAGTAACCCTCATCTGAAGGCATGGCCGCATGGTTAAGGACGCCATCGTTACAGCAGATGGGGACGGAGGCGACGAGGTTGCATGTCGGTAGGAATGGAACTTTGCGTGTCACCAGCGGCACAAGCAAAGGGTCGTCCCCAGCTTTGTGCTAGCTAGACTCTCTCTTTCTCTCTCTCTCATGAGTACACTACTGATCACATTCTCACGAATCTAATGCTATGCTCCTTGAAGGTAAGACACTTCAGTCATGCAGTGTGTGTCTAGAGTGTGTCGAAGCCGTGACGTGACGAAGGGAGTCTGACGTCCCACCAGGGCCCCCACACTGACCTTCAGTCGACGACTGAGTGATTTCAAACGCGGAGAAGCTGCCTGAGGGAAGATACACGTCAAAGCCAAAGTGCTTATAATTCATTATCAAAAAAAATTTTTTTTTAAAGTTCCCCCCCCCCACCACCCCCCCCCCCCCCCCCCCCCGCCCCCCCCCCCCCCCCCCCCCCGGGGGGTCCCCCCCCCCCCCCCCCCATTATATGCCGCTTATAACTGATTTTGAACAAAGAACTTAACTGCAGTCATCATTTCATTGAAGTACGAAGCTGACAAGCTTTTTACACACAAACACGCCCTCTAATTTCAATGTTTTCCATCATCACCACCACTACGTACTTGATTCGGTGATGGATGGAATGATTAGATTGTCAAGACTTTTTTTCTTTCGTACTCCAAAAATATTTGTAATATTTAGCGTAACCATTAGATCTGTACGATACATGATGATACATACCGAATGGCAGCTCCTGCCTACTCTAGAACTCTCGGTGACGTCATGACGCGAGAGAATGAATTTCAGGTCGGACTTTGGCACTTGTTTATATGGCTTTGGGTAGGATCAAGGTAAAGAGACAGAAGTAACGTCGCCTGGTCCCTTTGCGCGCTGGGGGAAGTGACGTCAATAAGAATTAAGAAGAGGAGAGGAGAGGGTGAGAGTGAAAGAGAAGATGAGGAGGAGGAGGAGGAGGAATAGAGGTAGGGGAAGGGATAGGAAGGAGGAGAAGTAAGGGAAGGGAGGAAGTATGAACATAGAGACCAAAGAACATAATAAAATAAGGCATGGCCTTGCATGTCAGGTGGGAAATGAACTTTTGCCTTGTCCCGCTAAGCGGCCAACAGCGGCACACACAGGGTCTCGTCCCCAGCTTGTGTGCTAGCTATAGAACTCTCTCTCTCTCCTCTCTCTCGACTCTCTCTCCATCTCTCTCTCCTCTCTCTCTCTCTCTCTCTTCCTCTCCTCCTCTCCTCCCGTTCTCTCTTCTCTCGTCTCTCTCTCGCTCTCTCTCTCTCTCTCCTCTCTCCTCTCTCTCCTCGTCACCCTTCTCTCTCTCTCTCTCTCTCGAGTCACATACTGATCAAGGTAAGAATTATGGGTGGCTTTACGGATGAATATATATATAGTATATATATATATATATATTATATATAATATATATATATATATATATATCTTATATATATATATATACATATGTATATTGGTGGGAGGTTGTCCAGAGGCGTGTCAGGTGTCCGGTTCGGGGCGGCGGTGAGGCCTGAGTGAGGCCATGACAATATTTGAATGGTGGCGGTGGCGCCGTTGGCGCGATTAAAAACAAAACCATTTGAACGATCCATGGATGATGCGCAACAAAGAACTGATTTTTTGTTTTTGCCCTCGAACGCCCCGGGGGAGGTGACTCGTTTTAACCACCTTCTGTCTCATTTATCTTGGTTAGGATAATAAGCCTCTAGAGGGCAGAAAGCCTCAGGGCAGACGTCACTCTCTCGTCCTCTCTTCCTCGCCCTGTAACAAACGCTAAAAAAAACAAACACACGCCGCCCTCTCTTCCTCTCTTGGAGGAGGAAGTGATGGGTGGGGGTCCAAACGTGCCATGATTTTTAGTTTTCTTAAATTTGGGCATGACCTAAAGAGCTGCCTTGGTGTGGGATTGCTTCTTGGTTGAATTTGGTCATTGTGTTGTGTGGAAGCTTTCAACAGTCGGTTTTTTATTAGTTGACTTAAAAAAACCATAAACTTAAGATACAAGGGAAAACATGAGATGATCAACCGCAATTAGCGCTCAGGAACCGTCCAGTCCTCATCCACTGCGTATTTCGATTCTATATCTATACGAGAACATTGCTGCTTCGGGGGATCTCTAGGAACCCAGCTGATGTCATAAAGAATAATTGGACTCGTGATACCCCACACCCAGGGAGAAGGGATCTGCCATCTCTGAGACTATTGAAGTCGAGGCCCAGTATCATGCCCCACTAATTAGGTTTCAATAGTTATCACTGAAGCAGATCATTGGGCTGTAAACCCAGTCCACTGATCCTTTACAAGTTTTCATGTAACTAAGGAAAGGGCACGTCAATTGAGGAGGAATGTTTTTTGTAAAGAACAAGAAAAAACAGCTGAAAACAAATAGGCCAAGGGTGTAGAAAAGAGAAACAAGAATATATTTTGGTGTGAAGTGTACTAAATATACCACGGTTAACTAATGTTAAGATGCGTGAAAATTGAAAAAGTTATTGAAAATAATACCATAATGTGCCTAACAGGAACACAGCTTAAGGTAAACAAAATAAACTTATCTGATAACTAAACTACTGTGTTGTTAACAGTAAGAGGACAACAGACCAGAAGGGCGTTTGGACTAATGGTGTGGAAAAATGAGAAAGGAGGTGGAAATAGGTAATACCACCAAATTAAGGATTTTTATATGTGAAGTGTAGGAGAAGAGATCAATTTTTATATGTTAAGTAGTTCCGTAGTAGTCCTATGTGGAAAGAAAGAGGAAGATAGAAAAAGCAGGAGGATGCATAAGGAATAAGAAGGCTTATAGAGGATAGGACACACAACCATTGATGATTTTTGGAGATTTTTGGTCACATCTGATTTCTTGGAACACAGAAAGTAGATGACGGAGTGAAACTGGTTTTTAGTTTAATGGAGAAATACAATTGATTCTGTTAAAAATGATCTGGAGTTGCAAAGGCTATACCTTGGGAAGGAGAGAATCTAAAATTGTTTTTGACAATGTTTTTTAGTTAACACACATCTGTTAGTAAGAGATATAAAGATATGAACATAAGATAAGAAAAGGAAATTTTTAATCTGGCTGACCATAATTTTTGATGCAAGTAAGACTTAAGAAAGAAGGAGTGGTGAGGCAGTTTGTTGGGGAATAAAAGAGTTGGAGTATTATAAGACAGGACGAAACTCACTCCAGATATTTGCACAAGAGGTTAGAGAGAGAATGTGAGAAGGCAAGAAAATATGGAATTAACAGCATATAAGAAATAGTGAAAATAGTACGGATTCAAAATTAAAAGGGTGTACAAGAAAGGGTTTTGAAAAAAAGGTAAAAATGAACCCCCATGGATTTGAAAGAAATAAAGCAAGCATAGCCTTAAGAAAGGTTTTAACCATGAGGGAAAGAAATGCCAACGAGATGGAAGATCAAGCGAGAGAAAGATGGAAGAAAATACCTGAAGCCGAAAAAAGGAATTTCAAGGCATGATATGAAAGCATGAACTTGCACGAGGAAAAAGTTTACAATGGAAATAAAGAAGGCAAGGACCACGGCAAGAAATATGGGATAACATCAAGAAGTTAAGAGGACCAGAAAATTAAAAAAGAAAGGAATGGGCATAGAATTGTGCAGGATGGAAAAAGTTTGAAGCACAAGAACTGGAACAAGAATTGATGAACGTTTAGGAAGGAATATAATCGAAATGAGAACAACAATACAATTTTCAGATTCTGGAACGTGGAAAGAGAGACAGAGTATGAAAGAAATCCTGGAGGAAGAGAGCGATGGATTTATAATGATGAGCCAGCAAAATGTAGTGGAGGTGCCAATGATGTTAAGGGCGCACATTGGACGCAGCTTGTAAGATAGAACCTGGTGTGCAAGAGAAAATGCCTCATGAGAAATAACTAAAGACGAAATAATCAAGATTTAAAAGACAGTGAAGACAGGGAAGGCAGCTGGACCAGATAAAACTGAAGCAGAAATAAATTCAGGGCTTTGATAAAAGTAATACGTGTCTAAAGCCATGAAATAAGTTTAAATTAAATATTGGATGATGGAGATATCCCTGAAAGGCTGGAAAACATCAAGCTCAATAATGAATGCGCCAAGTAAGAAACCTTGAGCTAAGAACCTAAGACCATTATCGTTTCACCAACATATCATTAAAATATTCATGAAAATAATGAAGATCAGAATAAACAGCACAATTTAGGAAAAAATAAGGAAGATAAAGAGTACAAATATGATTCACCAAAGGAAACGGCATTGAGGACAATATATACAATTCTAAACAATAGTTTATAAGAAAGACGTACGACGACGAAAGCAACCTCATACATAGCAGCAATAAATTTTCACGAAAGGCATTACGATGGGTGTTAAACAACTGAGGAGAGAAAGCCTAATTCAGAGACTTCAGGCCAATGATAAACATACAAAATCGATAGCAATATTTAAAAGAGGGTGTGAATAAATATACAGATGATGACAAAAACCAGAAATAAGACATACCCAACACGAAAGAGATGGATATTAATATCACAAATGGAATAGAACAAGGAGGCAACTGGATCAACAACATTATTTAAGCTGTTAACGGGTACCATACAGGACAAAATTTAAAGAACGGCTGTGGATACTCATATGAGGTAATAAAAATTTACACACTATTCTTCCCGGGCGATGGGCTCCAAAATGTCGTCAAGCAAAGGCAGGGGCTGATAAAAACATCCAGATTTAATTGAAATAAGTGCAAACTGCGGCTTATAATAAATTAAGGAAAAAGTTACTGTTATAATTATTTACGTAAAAGAGGAAAGAGAAGAAATTGGAGGAATAAAAGTTGACTAAAACGAAAATAAAGTACTTTTCGGAGTAATACAATAACAAGAAAAAAAACTGCGTTCAAAAACCATAAAAAAGCTATAAAATTCACCAAGGCACTAGACATGGCAAACTTAACTCAATATTCATTATACTACGCAGGCTGCAACAAACAAATTGTTAAATAGGGAAAAACTTATTGAAATCAGCAGTCATACCCATGCTGCTCCACGGACAAGTGTTATAGATTTAAATAACGAGAATTAAGAAACACAAAGCATAGAAAATACTGTATATAGAACACTTTTTGGAGCCAGAAAGTACACAGCAGAAGAAGGAATAAGAAGGAAAATAGGATCGTCACTAATTCATATTTTGAAACAGAATATAAAAACAGAATAATTTTTTACATCCACAGCACAGTTAAAGAAGGAGGAATGAACGGAGAGAGTTGGAGTAAAGTTTGAGGAACACAGTAACAGTGGAGCATGTATGGTCCAGAGACACGAGGAAGAAATGATGGAGAGTTAGGACCTGAATATACAGAGGATTACAGGAACAGGGCATGAAAAAGGAGGAATTGGAAGAAAATCTGAAATGGGATACTAGGGAATGGAGAGAAGGCAATGACCCCACAAAAATCACGTTTATGTTATACAATACAGACGAGGAAGACGGTGATGGGAAAAAACTGACAGAACCAACTTTATATGACAAACGGACCTGATTCAATAACACCCTTTTCTCCAGCGAACTACCAGCATGCCCCTTATGACAGAGTCCGGTTCTTGAGAGTAGATATTGAGTATCCAGTGGGTGTTGTGAAGAAACAAATATTTATAGCACTTTTTGTTCAATATCCAAGAAGACAGGAGAAACTGTTAACTGCAACAGCCGTAATGAGGAGGCAAAAAGAAAATATCTAGGAAGTGTTTTATAATTTTACTTTAAAAGTAAATAGTCCCGGGGTCACTTAGGGCGGAAAAAAGGGTTTCGCTTCACTCCACCTTAGGTGAAAGGAAGTATTTTGGAGGGGTCTTATCCTAAGCATTTTGTGCCGCTGAATACTCCCGAAATCGTAGTTGGGTTCACTCGTTAGCGGTAAGTTTTTTCGGCGCAATTTTTGCAAATTGGGCAATTTGGCAATAAAATTGGCAATTACAAATTGCAGACTGAGAACCAGGACGTCGTAGAGACCTCGTTTTGGACTCAAATTGAAGCGTTATTAAGAGTGGCATAAAAATGTTATTGAGTACTCGCCGTGGTTGTATCAAAAAAAAAAAAAAAATGTGTCGGATTACTGATCTATATGGAAATTAGGAGATAAAGTGGAAAAAAAATTGGGAAAAATATAAAAGGAATATTTTGGCCTAAACCTGAGTTTCTTATAATTAAAAACTAAATTTTTAACTTTGGGTAACAAAAGTAAATAACAAAACAATTGTTCTTAGGACAACATTTAATTAAACGAATTTGGTGCAAGGTGGGTACAATTATTGCGTAGAACATGGTATTTCAACTGAAAAATGCTTAGATAAGAAAAACCCCCTTCAAAATACTTCCTTCACCTAAGGGAAAGCGAAAGCCTTTTTTTTTCTTTTTTTTTTTCTCCTTTTTTTCTTTTTTTTTTTTTTTTTTTTTTTTTTGTTTTTTTTTTTTTTTTTTTGGGGTTTTTTTTTTTTTTTTTTTTTTTTTTTTTTTTTTTTTTTTTTTTTTTTGTTTTTTTTTTTTTTTTTTTTTTTTTTTTTTTTTTTTTTTTTTTTTTTGTTTTTTTTGTTTTTTTTTTTTTGTTTTTTTTTTTTCTTTTTCTTTTTTTTTTTTTTTTTTTTTTTTTTTTTTTTTTTTTTGTTTTTTTTTCTTTTTTTTTTTTTTTTTTTTTTTTTTGTTTTTTTTTTTTTTTTTTTTTTTTTTTTTTTTTTTTTTTTTTTTTTTTTTTTTTTTTTTTTTTTTTTTTTTTTTTTTTTTTTTTTTGTCCCTTTTTTTTTTTTTTTTTTTTTTTCTTTTTTTTTTTTTTTTTTTTTTTTTTTTTTTTTTTTTTTTTTTTTTTTTTTTTTTTTTTTTTTTTGTTTTTTTTTTTTTTTTTTTTTTTTTTTTTTTTTTTTCTTTTTTTTTTTTTTTTTTTTTTTTTTTTCTTTTTTTTTTTGTTTTTTTTTTTTTTTTTTTTTTTTCTCCCCCCTCTTTACTTTTCCATTCCGCCGAAGTGACCCAGTAGTTTCAATCCAGAACAAACAAAATTTCCAAACAACGAAACGAGTCCTCCTCCGCGTATTTTTGGAAAATAACAATTATAAACACAAAAAAAAAATACCCTTACTTGTTACTTGCGATAGCGAGCGTTCACAAGTTGAAAAAAAATCGAATATCTAGTCGTCTACACGCGCCATCGACGTCCCTCATTCCCATCTTGTCCCTTCCGCGTCGTTGATGGCAACATCTAGGGGCTCTCGGGGGAGCATCCGCAAAGCTCCGAACCAAGGAGTCTGCCGGCGTGACACATCGGCAGAGCGATTGGTCGAGCAGGTTTTCGTCTTGCATCCCCGCACGCACTGCATCCCATCATGATACTTGTCTTTGCGGGGCGGGAGGCAGGTGGAGGGATTAGGCGCCAGTTATTGGTCCGTAGCGTACTTAGGTCGGGTCGAGGGTCACACTCCTTCTTCACAGCCCCCTCCCTACGAAGGCCTGTAGCTGGGCTCCGCATAAATGTGCTGGGTGGTGGCGGCGTTGACACTGTTGTCGGAGGGGCCCAGTGCTGCTCCAACCTTCTTCTGTCTGAAGTGCCGTCCACCTCGCCCTGCGGCAGAGAGCAGGTAATTATATAATCCGTAAATTCTGCTCACGAATCGGCACAGCACGTCAGGCTCTCCTTGCGTCAGCGGACCAGGGCTTTCGGAGTGTACCCAAGACGTCGAGGTTGCCTTGGGTGGGGGCCGACTGGAACAACAGGCCAAGCTTTTGCAACTTGCCTTTCCTGAAGAGGGCGCAAGTTGGTGTCGCAGACCAGTCAGGGGGGGGGGGGGTGTAGACATGGAAGGAACGTGATCACAGACGACGGGGGGGTGAGGGGGAGTCTGCGCGTTGGATGCGGTGTCCATGTTGTCATTCGTGGGATGAGCTGAACGTTTGAAAAAGTCGTCTTGTTGCCACACAGCTGGGGAGGTGCACGTGTTGGGAGGAGGGTATCGTTGGCTTGGGGGTGGGGAAAGTGGTCGGAGGAGGAGGACGAGGACGTCATGTCCGGAAAACTACTACGGTTGCCTCCACATCTTTGTTGTCCGAGCAATGGAGAGATGAATATATCATTTAGTGTCCGCGTTCCTCCTTGTTCGTGAAGCGAACTTGGCTCCGTCCGGTCCAGAAGTTGCCTAACGGCTTTGTCGCGCCAGGGGGAGCGTGGGCCGCGAGACGGGGGCAGCGACGCGTAATTCCCCCATAATGGTGCTAGGATTTTGGTGCAATGAGAGAGGTCAGTGAGCAGTCTTTGGTTGCTTTTGGTGCAAGATTTTAGCCATTGGTCATTCCACAGCTTTGATCCTCGTCGCTGCCCTGGATGTCGATGAATCGTATCCTCTCACACAACCTCGGGCTCGCTGTTCCACCCGTCGTCTTGTCTTTGAGGGAGACGCGCCGATTTCGTACCTGTCAAAAGACAACAAGGTGCCAACTCCCCGTAAGCCAAACACACCCAGGTTGCAACTCTCTGCCAGGAGGGATCCAAAACCCAGGTCCTTAAATTTGCATGAGCCGAAACGGGGTGCTGCTGAAGGAATAATCCATCCCGTCGAGGACCAGCACGCGAGAGGAGAAGGGTTTGCGAGGGCCGTGGAGACCGCCCCCCCCCCCCCGCGTTCATCTTCTCCAGAACCCGAGAAGGGCACTTTTTGTCGTGACCCGCGGGTGGCCTTGGTCGTCAAAGAGGGCAAGGGGAACAGGGAGAGCTCATATGGAGATGATGGGTGCTAAGGTCCAGACTGCTGCGAGTTGGAGGGCGAGCAGCAGGCGCCGAGTGAAGTCTGAGGGATCCCGTGACAACACCTGCTTCCCTCCGATTGAAAACTTGGCTTTCTTTGCCCAGCGTTTTTGAATGTATTTGGTAGGCTGACGATGCAGGACTCCTCTCCCATGGACTTTGCTGCGGCGTCCTGATCCTTTTTCCCTTCATTCGTCCTTCAAGAGAGATTTCCCCTTGCCAGTCTTCACTCGATCTTGTCAATTGGCGTCCACCATCTTATCTGGAACAACCTTGCGGGAAAGGACGGTGGTGAGTTGGGCTTTCTCGCGAGTGAAGGGGTTATTGCTTGGCGAGAAGAACCAGCAACCTCATTTGGTCATCTCGTGTGTCTTCTTCGTGACCGCTTGGGCTGTCCCTTGGTGGTGCTTTGATCCGTAGCAGACTTCCGAATGATTTTGCCTTGATTGCCAAGAGTTCGTCTTGGATCAAGAAGACTTGGTGTCCTCGTCGAGGATTTTTCGTGATCCCTAACAAGCCCCACACCGTCACCTTTCCGAGGTCCGGTTCAACCTGTTCCAAGGCATGGTCGCAGCCAAGGGACGTGAAAGGTACCAACGACTTACAGCGACCCAGTGTTTTCTCCAAGTACGCGACGCGGTCCACGCTCTTGTTCTTGAGAGCCGGAGGTCCTTCATCATGGCCACGTAAACTCGGGGAACGAAAACCGGCGTAGGAGGCTTCGATTCATGGCGAAGAAGAACGGTCCGAACTCCTTCCAACGTCCTTCGGGTGCAATCGCCCAGGTCTCCTGTCCGACAGCCCCCTGGTGGGAGTTCAAAGCAAGGAGGACCATTTGACGTACTCATGGAGAACTTGCTCAAAAGGGACTGTCGTCTGATCCCGCTGACCTCAGGATCTGCATCTTGGGTGCAAGGCTCTCGCGTGGCTTTCCTTGAATGAAGCCAGTCCTTCCATCCTCTGCCAACTCCTGAACGGGCGGCGGAATTCTTTCGGCGCTCTCCATTTTCCCGGGGAAGGAATTTTACATTTATTTGCGAAATTTTTCATTAACCGTATGTCATAAATACCCCATGATGGGACAGTCAGAGAAAGTTACCATTTTCTATTAATCAGACGGTATGTGCTTTATGAGAACCAGATATACAGCCAGAAACATTTCATGACTTTTGATGTGAATATTAAAGGGGCCAACAATTATTCCTTTTATATTTTTTTTTTTTTTTTTTTTTTTTTTTTTTTTTGTCCATTTGTTTTTTCCACTTATCTCTATTTCCATTTAAGTTCAGTAATGCGAACAGATACAACCCGGAATACTAAATAACTTTTTATGCACATCCTTAATAACTTTCAATTTGATTCCCCCAAAACGAGGTCTCTACGACGTCCTGGTTCTCATTCCCTGCAAATTTGTAATTGCCCATTTTACTTGCCAATTGCCAAATTGCAAAGTTCGGCGGTCGAAACTTTACGCTAACCGAGTGACCCCACTACGATTTTCGGATTCAGCCGGCACAAAATGCCTTAGGATAAGACCCTCAAAATACTTCCTTCACCTATGTGAGCGAATCGCCCTAAGTGACCCTACTAAAAGAAGAGAAAAAGAAACATTAAAAGGAAGGTGATAACATAACTTTTGGAATAAAAGAAAAAGCTGCAACAGTGAAGTGAATGAAGCGAAGTGCGAAGGTCGATCAAACAAGGGAATGAAAGTAAGTGGCTGAAGACATGACAGGGATAGACAAAGTAAGAATGGAATAGAAAAGACAGACCCCAGCAACAAAGAAAAGTGAAAAAACCACGTCAGGGTGGGCGTAGCAAAAGGCTCCCCCCGAAACCACATTAACCCAGCGGATTAGTAATGTAAAATTGTGCACTTTTCTGCTGCTACAAGCCCAAATTTTGGCACAATGGTGCCTTTTGAATATCCTAAAAAGATATAACTAGGAGACATTGGAATAATTGTAAATGTTATGGTGTAATGTGAATTAAGCTGTTTTTTGGGTTTGGCACTTCCAAAAGGCACATCAATAGTATTTTATACGTCTCATATCTCTGCTTCTAAGACAGGTAGAATAAATAACACTCTTGGTGTATAAACTACTTTTTGAGGTTAAGAGTCGCATTGGAAAACTAAAAAAAAAAAAAAAATAAAACCTTAAGTTTCTTAATTCTACATACACAAAAATAAAGAAAAAAGATTTTTTTTTTTTAGCAAGTCACAAATATGTGAGCAACCTCATGAATGCTCAGAGCCAAACCATATATTCATGCATAATAAATAATAACATAACTTAGAACATCTTAATGAAAATATTGAACACATAATCCTTTGAATCACTAATTGGGTTATACATATTGTGAGCTATACTAATAGATTAGTTAATATGATATGTATTTTTTTTTAAAAAGTAAAAAAAAATTTTAATATAGCATATATAAATTAGTATATAATGCGATATAATTAAATATATAGCATATACTATATATATACGTTACGTATAATAGTATATGTGTATATTATAGCATAATGGTGAGGGAAATTTTTTTAGTTCATGTTTAAACAGAAAGAGGGTTATAGTCCGTTAGCCTGGGCGCTGCACCTTGTTTTGTCGCAATATTTTTTTTTTTTGGCTGTTTTCTTATAGCTTGGGGTATATTACCTCTTCAAAATACAGGAGGGGGGCCCATGGCACCCTTGGGGCTTTTGAGATATTAACCCCATAAACACCAAATCACAAAGAAACGTGAATTTATTATATTGCATGCCAAAATACTTAAATCAAATGCCTCTAACCTGTTATCTACAATGAATTAGCACTGGGGAACAAATTTTTTGTTGAGTTAGTCTGGACACTTGGTTATTAAGTAATTTTTTGGGTGCTGAAATCCAAAACTGATCTCAGTTTTTTTCTCTATCGTCAAGTTTTTTGAAAACTGTAAGCTTTTCGTTTTTCCCCTTAAAAAAATATGAAAAATACTGTACATAACAGTATCCAGTGCTTATTTTATCAAAAGTTGCAAATGTTAAAACCTACAATACAAATGAAAGAAATAGCCATGAATAAGAAAAAAAATGTTTTATTTATTGTTAACAATTATCAGTTTTTAGAAAGGAATAAGGGGAAGGCTAATAAATTTGTGTGCAGGTTAAGGTAAAAATTTACGTTTGTAGGCTTTGTCTGGAGGGTGGTTCAACTTGGAGGACTAAACTAATCCGCGTTTGATGCTCCCAAATAATATCAGAGCCATCAATCAATGCACATCCACAACATCCCAATCTAACATCCCTTTCTCTACCTACTCCTGGTAAAAACGTTCTTTTTTCTTTTTCTTTTTCTTCTTTCCATAACCAACAAACCTTCCAAATCTTCTCTTGGTGAACATATCGTTCACCCTTTGCTTCGTACCGGCTCAGCAGCACACAGCAAAGCAATCAAGCAACCTCAAGATTTTTTTTTTTCTCCCTTCTTCCCCGTGGAAAGTTGGCAAGGATGGCTAATGTGGTGCTAAAAAATTGTACTTTAATACTCATGTTCAGCAACAAGCGCTTTGTAGCTCTCCAATCGAGTGTCTGAACAATTTCTGTGTAAATTACGTGCACGGTGTATTTCAAGAAAGTTCTTGACGACGTCCTTGGAATGATAGCATCATTCTTTGTCAAGGTCTGACATAGTACCGTTGAAATGTTCATCTTTTGATGAGCTGTCCGAATTTTGTGGACCATCAAACACACCGGCCTTGTTTTTTCAATTGACAGTCCAGAATGCCAAGATGATGTCTTCAACAGGTCGCCATCAATTGACAAGCTTTTACAAATTGTTTTCATGAGACCTAGTTTTATGTGTGCAGAGGTGGGAATATTATTTTCTTCCTGTCCAACAAGTGGCCTCATGTACCATGTTTAGGATCCCAGGTTTTAATATCAATCTCGGATGCCAATTCGTCTGAAACCCAATGTCTTCTCTCGAGCTCTGCTATCTCACATACAGAGAACGCAGGATACTTGTTGTGTACCACGTTGTTGACCAGAGGAAGGACAAACCATTTTAAGGTCACCACGATGATCCAATTGTGTTTGTCATATTGCAATAACTCAATGACTCTCTTTACATCTCCATATTCTTTCACGAAGACAGACCGAATGCCCATAGGGACTCACCCAAAACACTTGGCCATTGTGTAGAAGGACCCACTTCAGCTAGCTCCGCTTTGAGCGATCCATCAACATCGAATCGCCATTCATTTGGATTGCAGATTGAAAGAGCCCAAGCCCTAATTTCCTTCAGCTAAAACCATAATGTTTATGGCAAAACAGAACAAAACCGCTTGCACTTGTCGAAAGTTAACTGCAGAAATGTACTTTCCTCCTGGTTCGAAAGTTAGGATACCTTACTCCCTTTTCAAGTATGTTTTTTCTCGTTCAGTCTTGATGGCTAGTGTTTCTGAGCTTTTTTGATATGGGCCCAATCACGTGCCTAATCTTCACCGTGCTATCAAATCCCCTACGAACTGAATCCGCGTGAAATGTTCAAACTCTGCATCATTGCTGCCACTGACTGCGTTTCTTCAACATCAATCAAGATCTTCTAGAGAGGTAGTTGTTCGAAAAACTGCACTTGGGATTTCAGCCTGAATGAGTGCATTAGGCATTGGTCTTATAGCTGATTAGCTGACGGTAAATTAGGAATATTCTATTTTACTTTTATTTTTTTTTCCCTTGTTAAAAAAATCCCTGGATGTTTTCACTAAAACAAGTAAACAGTGTCCTGTGGAATGATCTTTTTTGCATCTCCACCCTCGTCCAAAACCATGGGGATACCAATGGTCCAACTTTTCACGTTTTTTCCTTGGTCCACATCCGTTAATCTCCGCGACACACTCTTGCACACTTTGTGATGGGCCCATAGCTTGTCTTGATCACCCGAGTTTCACTTTAAAATATGCGAATATCTTGTTGAACAATACGCTGATGCTTGCCCTCTGACTTGGAATGGTGACACTACCACATATATGAGCGAGTCAGGAGTCAGGGTTGTTTTAGGGCATTTACGACGAGACCGTAGCAGGAGGCAGACATGTCTAACCAAGGAAAGATTCCTATGTAAATAAAACCACTAATCTGGCAAGTTTTACAAGCTTTGAAAACAAAAAAAAACACATAAAAGAATAGAAATTACAATGGTTGTTGTTACAAAGGTTAAAGAGAAAAGCCATTAACACAATCCTCCTAAGTCTACTAATCCTAGCTTTCTGTTTGCAGATATTTGATAGTACTGACCTATGGGAGCTGCACACGACCTCTCACCGCACTGTCTCAATTGTAACTAGCACAAACAAGTTGCCACATAGCTCTCGATGAGTCAAATCGTAATCAGCTGGCAAGTTTTTACTACAGCTCAACAAGTGGAAATTTTGCTTATCTGAGGGTAAGCTGTGAGAAAAAACTTGACGTGCTAGAAAAAAACTGACTACAGATTTGGAATCAGCATGCCAAATTTTAGTCTAAATAAGGCTCAAAAATCTAACTCAAACAATTTTTTTTTTTCTTCAAATTGTTTCCCCAGATGTTATTAATAAAGCAGTTTCTGTATTCCATATAATACAGTATTTTCTCTGCCTCTAGCCATTTATGACACTTATTACTTATTTTTACACACTTTGGTGAGAATCACACTGGGAAATATATGTGTATTAACTCATGTTTACATTTTTCTTTACAGATTTGGTTCATGGATCCAGTGCCCCGAGGAGAGGAGTGTTACTTCAGTTGAAGTTCAACTGCCAAGTAAAGAAAGAAAAATTGAAACCTGTAAAGCAGTCAGAATAAGGAACTTATCCAGTGAGTAAGATATATGCGCGGGATGAAAAACACTTTGAGCTTCAAGAATCATTAGATGATAACCATGAATGATATTGAATGTCCATAAGTTGGATGTTACACCTCAAAGGTACACATTGAACGGCACAAACGTAAGAGGGGCAGCAGAACCCTGATTCCACTTTTCCCTGTCAGGTGACCAGGCGCTCACATTCGGGAGGTTCAGACTGAATGTTTTGATTTTAAAAGGCAGTGTTTTCCTGTGTGGGTGAGTTTTCAATCTTAATGCTGTACAAAAACACCCATCTAGAAATGGAGGGAGGCTATCTATTTCAGAAGAAATGACACCAGGCATCTCTCTTGGGATGTTTGTGGGAAGCTAAATGATGATGTTCCGCAAAAGTGTCGCAACTCCGTCTTCATGGGGCACTGGGAGTGATCTGCTGCTGCAGATGCTCGGTACCATGCTACTGTCGACAAAGATTTCTCTCGCTTTCGGGTCATCCTAGGGCAGGCTCTACTTTGTAGATCACCGAGGACACTGATGAGATCACCCCTTTCATCAGTTTGTAGAGAAGATGACAGCTGATCGATCAAAAATGTGGAATTTCTATCTATTGAACTGCTTGCAGAGCCTATACCGAGCTTAATGCTGATAGGCTTTCAAGGAAGGACCCTCATTTCAGAAACTGCAGCAGACATTTGACAGTGAGCTCATATTGCTATCCTCCCTGGCATTGCTGATATCCATTGCTTTTCGTAGTTTGGTGCCTCGCAGACTCTCAGACTTGTGAAGTAGACGAGGATGACTTGGAGAGTAATTGCAGAATGAAAGCTAGCAAGCAATCAATTCAGGATGTGAAAACTGGACATGGACAAGGGACAACTACAACATTAGCATTGTAAGGACCATTATCAAAGAGTTCCAGTGAGTGACTTCCTGTTGATGCTGTTTGGCAAAGGTGTCTCCCAGACTAGATAATAACCCTCCCTGCACTGCTCATAGCTCATTGTCCCACAAGTACTCTCAAGTTCCCAGGCAACTTGTTTGCAAGTAGAACCTAGCAGAAAAGATGGTGGAGTCGAGGGAAGAAACTCATCAACAAGCATGTACTCCTATGGTGTGTGCTGTTTCATACAACAGGTACGCAGGTTGTCAAGAAATGCATCTCAGGCAGCCGTAGCAGATCTGAAGTTATCTGGCTCTGTACTGCCTGGGAGATGGCTTTAGTTCAGGCTATTGTTGATAACTTTCGTGCTGATATATCCTCGCATAGTGGGAAGCAGTTCCACACATTATCTGGCTGTCCTTCTCCTCACACGTACTCCCAGACCCCAAAAGGGTGAGGAGCAAACAATCAAGATCAACAGGAATCCCTAAGATTCACCAGATGTTCCCATCTGACTAGACATCCACCGATACCAGACCCAAACAGCCTCCAATGCCACCAGATGGAGCCACAACACAAAGGTCGTCTGCTTCCTGACGTCACTCACTCACAAGCGTCGCGGTTTAGCAGAGCTTCAGTCAGAGGCCGACCTCGAGTCCTTCTACAGGACGTTCTTACTCAAGACAACTGCCCAGAATTCCATGGATACATACAAAACAAGCAGGAGCGGGGCCATCTCCCTCAGGGCCAAGACAAAAGTGCTCTATTTACCCCTCATTGAAACATGAAGCATCGATCCTGAATACGATGATGAACCACCATTACCAGAGTTCCAAGAGCTCACATCTGAAACTGGACAGGTTTGAAACTGGACAGCTGTAGCGGGTTGCAGTGGCAAGTTGGAAAATGGCCCACCCGGAGAAGTTCAATACCTCCATTTCCGTCTCGGAGGGATGCAACGCACTGATGAGTTTTGTTTTGGCAGCAGTTTGGTTCACTGATGGCTGAAAGTGGCTCTCCACTGTCCTGGCAGACAGAAGTCTTTGGAGGGGTTGCTAAGATTTGTTGGCTGGGAAGAAGTTCCCTAGGATGTACGAGCCCCTACGAATGATGCGAGAGGTGTAGAAGCCCTGATCGCAGATGGCAACTTTCAGACCAGCTATGACCTGAGGAGAGCTTGATCACAATAGCCAATCCAGAGCAGGCAGCCAACTTGGTTGAGGTGTTGGTGAAGGCCAATGTTGCTGATGATTGTCCTACATCCGGGCCGACGTGAGGGTGGACTGGCTCCTCCATCTGAACACCCTTCAGGAAGATGCTCCCTACTAACTTCGCAGCCGGCCATGGCAACTACGCCAGGTATTGCCTCTACTACCTCGCTCCATGGAACAATTTTCCTCCTCCACATGTCCAAAGCTATTTCATCCAGGGGACAAAGTCACGAGACCATCAGCGGAATATGGAATGAGCCTGTGGAGTGACCAGTTCACGAGTCCCACCCTTCATAGGTATGGTCACGTGCGGCGAGTGAATCATTGGCATACCCTGAAGAACAGAGGCACTGAAGATCTGGGCACTGAGCCGCCACATCTGCTGCAAGATCGAGTCAGATATGACGGAGATGGAAGAGGAACAAATTACATCCAACTTTCAGCTATATCACAAGGAAGAGTAAGCAGGTTATAGCAGATGCCAAGGACAGGGCTGGACTTCGCCAGAGACTGGATACCTGCCTCCATCCTTTGGAACCACATGATCATCCATCAGAAAGCATCGTGAACATCAAACAAGTCGGAAGATAGCCCCGCAGCACACTGTTAATTGTAGACAATGCTGTACTGATTTGGAATACCTTGTTTGAAAGATTTGAGTGACCTGGCCAGAGGGATTTTTACAGTACCATCCCAAAGAAAGCAAAGACATGGCAATAACTATGAAATCCATCCAAGTTGACGACTCCAAAATGTATGACCTGAATGTTCATCTACTCCAAGAGTCATCGCACTGTTTCTCTAGTGACCGCGTGTTTGATGTGAAGGATGCTCTCCGCCTACGAGCTGGCACCATTCCATTGCCATGTTCACAGAGGAAGGAATGCGCTGTGTAAATTAAAGTCCACACTGAAGAAGTCACTCCAGGTGGAAGTCCGAGAGGAAGTAAATGACGCAGACATCACAGTCCATTGCTGGATTCTGCACTTCTTGGACCATCCACTGCCAGCACTGTAGCTGATTTCATAGAAAATGTAAGGCACGGCTAACTTGATACCTCTTAAAGATTGACGTCTACTTTTATCCTTTGACAGATACTACGAGTTTTAAGTATCAAGTCGTCACACCAAGATGTCAGGGAGCACATGGTCAACAAAATCATCATCCCCTCCTGTCAAAACCAACATACCAGCCAGAAAGCTGTCCTGTCATCCCATTGAAACAAAAAACAGCTGAACAATTACTGTGTGAGGAACTGAAAAAAAAAAAGGCAAAAGACAGCAGGCTATTTCATCTACGGAGCACACAGAAGCCCAAGTTGTGGTGAAGGTGAGGACCCCATGTCCCCAATCGAGATCAGGATGGAAAGAAAGGAAGTTAAACAGATATGATCTAGAAAAATCAGCAGGAAGAAGCGGACACCATCATCGTCCAAGAATCATGAGGTCTGCTGGATAAGCCCATCACATCACTGTGGTTTTCCTGATGACACAGATGTGTTTTCCCTCCTCCTTCCACCATTACCAATCAGACAGACTGATGACACACTAATCATGGTGCTCCCCGAAGGACAGAACAATAGTGGACATCCCGTCAACACTGGCCAAGCCTACACAAATTGTCCAACACCTTTTTACGCAGCCCCATGCCATATCAGGATGTGACCACTGTACATCGTACTTATGGGTTGGGAACAGGCTCTGTCATCAAAGCCCTGAAAGCTGGTTATGACCTATCAGCCATTGGCAACAATGGATGCACCATTCCAGCAAGTCCTTGAAAGCCACTGCCTCATCTCAGCCTGTTATGCATACAGAGAGCACGGACATGTTCCCACACAAGGCTACTTGTCTGGGAAAAAGAATGGGAAAAGGACATATGTCTGCACCAATCTGGCTGCTCTGACCACCAACAAGGAAGCATTTCCTTGAAACATGTTAAGAGGGCCCCCGTCCAGCGTACTTGTGGCGCAAATCCTCGATGTGAAATCAGCTACCAGCACTGGCCCCAGAGGAATTTTGGATGAGAAAAGACACATGAATAGGGCACTGATCCATCCCCTACAGAAGATGCAAACTTGTCCCACTACATCCTGAAGATGATCCGGTGTGGCTGCAAGAGGAGACCCCTTGTGCTTCGAAGTGCAGCTGTAAGACATGGTTTGTCAGCACGCTGTTCTGTGCATGTTTCAGGGTAGATGCTCCAAGACCCTAAGTTTTTGGGCATGAGGGGTTAATAATTTCAAAATGCCCAAGGGGTGGTGCCCACTGGGACCTTCCTGATTTTGAAGAGGTACCCCTAAGACACAAGAAACACACCCAGCAAAAAAAAAACTTTATATCCGACAAACAAGGTTATCAATAATCAGCTATGACTCCCGGACTATTATGTATGCATTACACGTATATCTAGGTAATTATAATGTTTTAAGTAGCATTTACATTATTTTTACCGTATCTACGGCCCAGACACCCGATACACAAAAATCCAGTGACAATATACAGCTATTTGTATACACTTTATTGAATTCTTAGAGTTGTTGAAGTCAGTAATTGTCACATATATCACTACATTTGCAAAGGGCAGTACACTTCAAACCAGCATTGTAACATTTCCATTTCCAACGCCTTTCTGCACCTTTTGTGCAACCCAATTGAGCAACTCGTGTACAAAGACATTGATGCCTCCGGGAGGGTTGTCCACTTTGTTCCCATTGCTTCTCGGCGTTGCTTGACCATCCCCAGTGGCATGAATCTGGAAGCTCTGGGGAAGCTACACATGCCTGCCAGGAGGAGGAAGGACAACCATCATTGAATCATTGTTGTAATTTTTTTTTTCTCTCTCTCTCTTGCATTCCTCTCCTTACAAGTTATGCTGGACAGTGACATGGAGGTTTCTTATTTAAAACAAACGAAAGGAAATGAAGTGACACGTAGAAAAACGGGATCGAAAGACGCCACATCTATGCAGACATGGGGTGTGACACCAAGCCCAGCCATTGGTGCTATTTTTCGTGTATACTGTAACCCGCTTGAACTCACTGTGATTATCCTGTGCCTTGCAGGGTAACATTCCCCGTCAACCTTTTAGTCTATCTGAGAGCACCAATGCAACAAAAACATAAAATACAACATTGTTGAAGTTTACAGTTAGGAAAGAAATTCACGTGTCAACAGCCAAGATGTTCTCGTCTTTTTCATCTGTTGACCCTGCCACATCGTCTCAGGCAAGCCCTGGCTCGCGAAGGCTCACGAGCCCTGCGGTCATTAGTGCTTTGCGGGACTGGATCAGGTTTGTTTTGGTTTAAATGTTCGTCGTAAGAGAGACATATACACCAAAATAGGTACTCAGTGAATACTTACATACAAGTAGATATTCCTGAAGCCTCATTCTGCTTGAACTTGTGTTTTTTTATGAAAAGACGATTTTTAAAGATTGAGTTTTCAAATATTCAATTGTTTTGCCAATATTTTCACCAAGTGCAGACAAATAAAATTATAAACTACATTTTTTATTAAGAACTGTTTCAGTTGTGTATTGAAGGGTAATTCTGATATGTCCCAAAGAAGTACAGAGAATTTACGGTAAATGATAGATCATTCAGCCTCACAGAGCAGAGGATGTGAGATGCGCGAGAGACATCTGGCGGTTTAGCTTCGAAAACTCCCCATACCTGTGGGCTAAAATGTAAAAGAAGTTAGAAAGTACACAAGGCAGAAAAAATATGAGAGCAAGGAGGACAAGGAGCGGGACGCATATTCCCGTATTCTGGAACAGTATGTCGAGTTTACTCTTGAACAACGTCAGGTTATGTTACGGTTACGTAAGGGCAATTATTTGATTAGGAATGTTGGTAACTTTGTGGGAATCACAAGGAGGGTATTTTCGAGAAAAACTATGGTAGTTTCGGAGTTACAGCCTAGCATCTTCACAGAGCTGGGGAATAATAGCGCGTTTTCGCGACGTTCACCACCCTGGTCCTGTCTAGCCCAGACCGGTGCAGACTGGGACTGATGCTCGCGAAAATGCATCGAGACTGGCCCCGTCCCATTCGTCGGTCTTATTGGCTGGGGGATCGAGTGGGCGGTTCTCCAGGCAGAAATCAAACATTTTTAAAAAAACGCGCGTTTTTATTCAATGGGAAGTCAAGTAGCAGGGATGACTGAAAAAATGAATGATGAAATTTCATTTCATTTACCGTTAATAACACTATCTATAGTCGCAACTGCACTAATGTCGCAGGGGGGCATATATTACGAGTTTTAGCATCACTACAGATCACATCACGTGCACAGTACGTAGCTTACATTATCTAAATAACACTGTAGTATAGCTACATGTCTTCAGTGACAAATACAAGTCTGTACTGATGCTAAAATTCGTAATATGTGGCGCCTGGTTACATTAGTGCAGTGGCGACTATAGTGTGTGTGACGGTACATTAATTTCCCAAGCTGTTGTTTCAGCAAATTGCGAGTATTGTAATTTTCGTAAAATACTTTAATCTTATGGTCAGCCATCATGGTGTTTCATGTCTTATCAGCAGCACGAGAAGCTCCTGGTCGTCTTCCCCGCTGACTGTAGTTGCGCATGCGCCAGTTCTCCCCAACTAGTCAAACCTGGTCCTGCTCGCTGGCCTGGCCCAGTCTCGCCCGTTCCAGCCCGGTCCAATCCGCCTCGCGAAAACAGTGGCGCCCGGGACTAGCCCAGTCCAGACCGGGCCAGAGCGGTCGCGAAAACGCGCTATAAAGCCAGCCGGACAGAGGGCTGGAGAGCCAGAGTAGGGGGGACGACAGTGGGAGGGGGTACTCACTCTGACGTCACGGAATCAACTCGGTTCCCGCCCACTTGGCAGACCTGTATATACGGCCTTGGTGCTACTCTCAATTCCTCGCCCCGACCGTCACCACTTTAACCTGCCCACCCTGCTGGCGGCGGCAGACGTCCACCCCTCACGGCAACACGCTGTCATACGCCTCACCTGTGCCTTTCTGAGGAAGACAGTTCAACTACACGCCTGTGATAGCATCATAGGACATCACCAGGGCTCATAGTGTTCCCAAGGGATCCTCGCAGCCCTAAACAACACCAAGACAAGACAAGTATGGCTTACTCTACTGTCAGTCTGCGGCTGTGTTTACAAAGCTTGCCACTACACTCTGTTTAAAAACACTAGAGCCACATGCCCTTCCCACCAAGGTGGACCACGACAGGCCCTTTTTCCCTCCGATGGCTGATGGCGTTCTGGGCGTGATGGAAGGTTGGCGTTAAAATGTACACTAAGTAAACACTTCCCGACCCTCACTCTCAGACATCGGCTTGCCCTCCACATGCCCTGTTTATCTCTTGAGTCCTTGACCAACGTCAAACACAAACACACACACACACCACACACACACGTACGGCCACAAAAAAAACTGCTCTTCTAATACAACTAATACTAATACATCTAAAATACAAAAACTTGTTGAAGTATTACAGTTAAGGAGAAATTCACGTGGTAACAGCGCAAGATGTGCTCATCTTTTCTTTTATGACCTGCCATATCGTCTCAGGGCAAGGCCTGGCTCGCGAGCCTCAGGCCTGCGGTCGTTAGTGCTGACGGGACTGGTCAGGTTAAGGGTTTGGTTGTTTGACCTCAAAAAGGTTACATGCGCGCCAGGTGACCAGTTTCATCTTCTCCCCCATTTAAAATTTTACGAGCCTATCTTTATATTTCCTTCTCAATATCTCGTCTTCATGAAAAGTATCGACTCATTTTTGTGTCCATGTGATAACACATTTACTAAAGATGGTGAATCGAGGACTTTCATGCCCTCAAAGCAAATATATGGTGTGTTGTTAAAGAAACACGAAGGACTGTAGGATGCACGTTTTCCCACTGAATTCCGTCAACCAATAAGAGGCCAGAGCGAAGCTGTCCTGACATAATCCCCCTTGGGAGAGGGGTATCTGGCTCTAACGTTCGGAACGGGAGTATACACTTGGCCGCGCTCCCAAAATACCCGGATGTGTGACGTCATGAGAATACTACCTATCTTGGGTGGTCAAGAGATGCTGTATCATCTCTATGTGATATGTTTAGGGAAAATAAGTGCTGTATATAGGGAATATAGCTGTATAATGTTGTATAGTAATAATAGTAATATGGTGTAGATGAGAGGAGAAAAATAATGAGGAGGAGAAAAATATAGTGTTTGGTAGAGGATAGGATAAATAAATAGGTTTTTACTCTATATTTACAAGACACGTGTATGATATGGTACATGCGTGTAATTTTGATTTTTTACGTATGATTTAGATATATAGTTCAGTTTTGAGTTGTTGATGAGAAGTTATGACGGAAAATGTTGATAAAAGCAGAGACATTTAATAGGCTGTGTGTGTTTTTACTATAGAAACTGGGATATGATGTGTGTGTTATTTTTACTTGATTCAGGAATACAAGTAAGGTTTTGAGTGGTGTATTTATGGTTATCAAGGAAAATGTGAAGAGGGATGGACATATTATAAGATAGTGATATCCATTTAAATTCAAACCCGCGTCACCCCCCCCTCCCCCCCGCCTGGACAGTTTACAAAGTGGAGAAACTTTCCCTGTTTTAAGCTAAGTCCACACTGAGACTCAATTAATGATCTATTATTAGCGCGTTATCACCTATATTAGCCAGTAACAGCTGTATTATTTTTAATATTTGCAAGTCTTCTTGCACGATCCATTGTGTTTGTTTTGGTCGCGGGTCCCGGTGTCGTGTGGGCAAGTGTCTGTTTGTGAGGTGGAGTCTGTTACTAACAAAGGCAAAGAAAACGGATGTTAAGGGGAATACTTACTAATTTTGACTTGATCAAAAAAAGGCATGCCCAGGCGTCCTACGACAACAAACCCGTCTTTATTTATCATTAAAGGGGGAGGGGGGGACACGAAGTGGAACACTCGCCCGAAGTCGGCGAGAATTCCTATCGGCGACAGTTATAAGTATGGTTTTGAGCATATATGATATATGAGGCATTCAATTTCGTACAGAAATGTCCTCTGAGCAGGAGATGGGGGTATATACGGGTGGTTAAGGCTCCATCTCCTGCTCAGAGGACATTTCTGTACGAAAATTAATGCCTCATATATCATATATGCTCAAAACCATACCTATAACTGTCGCCGATAGGAATTCTCGCCGACGTCGGTGAGTGTTCCATTTCGTGCCACCCCCCCTCCCCCTTTAATGATAAATAAAGACGGGTTTGTTGTCGTAGGACGCCTGGACATGAATTTGTTGATCAAGTCAATATTAGTAAGTATTCCCCTCAACGCCCATTTTCTTTGTCTTTGTTAGTAAACAGACTCCACCTTACAAACAGACATTTGCCCACACGACATTGTCGTGTGACCAGCAGTCTGTTTATGAGGTGTAGTCCGCCTTTGTTTACTAACAAAAGAAAAAGCGAACTGCGCATGCGCGGAGGCAAATATTTTTTAGTAAATTTATGTAAAGGGCCTATTTCATCCCAATATTTGGCTAATATATATCTCCAGCCATGTTGTCGGAGGACGCCTGCGAATGATTTTGCTGATAACAGTGTCTTTGTTAGTAAACTTTCGACTCCGGGAAGGTGCAATTCGCCCCCCCCCCCCCCACTTTGTTGATAAACAAAGACGGATTTGTTGTCGTAGGACACCAGGGCATGCATTTGTTGACCAACAAAATCATGTTAGGCCCTTTAATCAATTTACTAAAAAATATTCGCCTCCGCGCATGCGCAGTTCGCGTTTTCTTTTGTTAGTAAACAAAGGCGGACTGCAACCTCATAAACAGACTACTGGTCACACGACAGGTGTACCGGAGGGAGCTGCTGGTGGAGGTGCTGCCGCTGCCGGTGGTGTAGCCGGTGTCGTGTGAGAAAAAAGTCTGTTTACGAGGGAAAGTCCGTTTACTAACAAAGACGTGTTGATCAACAAAGCGGTGTTGTGCGATATATTGTCAATGCGCGAAATCCTGTACACCCCTCCATATTTAACTGGTCTTACAGCTTAACTGTTGCCCTGATACATGTTAAAGGCAACACTGAGGCACTAGCTTTCCATGAGAACACTTATAAATAATAATAGTTAATAGATGCATGGTATTCAGACAAAGGATAAAATAATAAAACACCTAAAAAGGCTTTATTTTGACGTGGATATTTGAAGCTTTTGAGTAATTATTATTACTTGTAAGTGTTCTCATGGAAAGTTTGTGCCTCTATGTTGCCTGTAACATGCATCAGGGAAGCAGTTAATCTATAAAACCAGTGAAATATGGAGGGTCTACAGGATTCGCGCGTTGACAATATTTCGCACAACACCGAACCGGACAAAAGCAGAGCGCATTACTCGATTCATGAATGTTTTTCCTATGAAAGAATAAAAACAGTTACCCTCCCCTACTTTAGCAGACATTCAGTCACAAGGGACAAGACGTACACACGGTACCGTGTGACAAGCGGTCCCGGCTTTGTTGATCTAACGTCTTTGTTAGTAAACGGACTTTCCCTCGTAAACAGACTTTTGCTCACACGACACCGGTGCCGCTCTAGGGGTGCTGCTGAGATTCCTGCTGATGGGGCGCTGTCGGTGATGCTGCCGGTGCTGTTGCTACTAGCGCTGCCGATCCTGGTGCTATGGTGGTGCCGATCCTGGTGCTATTGGTGGTTTCGGTGCCGGAGCTGCTGATGGATTTACCGGTGCTACTGGAGGGAGTGTTGTCCCTGCTGGTGCTGCTGGCGTGATGGTCCAAGCGACAGGTGAGGAGGAGCAGCAGACTTGCCAACGAAGGTATTTAACAACAAGAAAAAGCATCAAACACGTGCATCAAAGAAGTAATTGATAAGTAGTAAGGGTAAATAGCAAATTTAAGTATTATAGCCTTAAAAAATGTCAGTTCTTAATCAATTTCCTATAAATCATGAGAAAAGCTAATGCTGATAATTTATTCAATTTTCCTTAATGTAATAGATAACCTGACTTGAAATTTACGAGTCTAGTAATGATGGTATTGATCTGGACGGTAACTTCAATTATTTAAAGCCATCATGCAGTTGTCTATTTGTTGATGAATTTGATACACAATTTACTTTTCAGATGAAAATCTCAACATTATTTCATACAATATCAGCAGTGTACCATTCATTTATAATTTCTTTAAATCAGTGTTTAGAAATAGTTAATATCAGAGTGATGTAATTGGATTGTGTGAAACTCGTCTCAATAACAACATTTGTAATCTATATCTCCATAATGAATACAATCATTTTCAATAACAAAAACACAGCAGGTGGTGGTTTTGGCGATTTATCTACGCAAGCATCTTCAGGGTTTTGTAATGAAACCTTTGAGTCGCCGAGTCGTGCGGCTTGCAGATTGCCTTACGTTCCATTCCCACTGACATGCCCCTAGTCCCCCACATTCGGCTGTACAGATGGTCCTCCTTTACCCATGCTGCCATGCCTTTCACTACTGTGCTGCTCCTTTGGTGTACTCGTGTCGCAATACGAGGCGGCGCAAGTGACTACATATTATCCCAAAAGACGACAGTCACAGCTCAAATAGATACATCTATGTAAGAGACTGGATAACCTTCTTGCGTACATTACACAGAGAGAGAGAGAGAGATTCTATACCGAAGACGGTTATCGCGCATTTTCGTGGTACGTTCGACCGCCCTGGTTCAGTCCATCCGGACCGGGTCAGGGTGGCAACTGATGGTCGTAGACAAATACTCGAGACTGGCCCCGGCCCAATCGTCGGTCCTATTGGCTTGGGGGATCGAGTGGGCGTACGGAACTGAACTGTGAGGCGCAGGCTCCCATCTTGTCAACTATCCATTTTTGTAGTCCGCCTCTTTAACCTTAGTGCTAGAAACTATATTACAACTACCACGCCTGTGATACTTCTAGATCCTTATGTCTACCACATGGTCGTTTCCATGTCTTATCAGTCACACGAGAAAGCTCCTGGTCGCCTTCCCCGCAAACTGTAGCTGCCGCATTCGCCAGCTTCTCCCCCACTGGTCCAACCTGGTCCCTGTTCGCTGCGCTATCAGCCCGCCCCAGTCCGTTTCCAGCCCGTCTAAAACAACAACAACTGCCTCGCCAAAAACATATGGGCCCGCCCGGGACTAGCCCAGTCCAGACCGGCCAGAGCGGCCGTGAAAATGCTCTAATACTTTAAATTACACATGAGAGAGATCTAATACCGAAGAGAGAGCAGAGAGAACAGAGAGAGCTAATACTGGAGCTAAAGATCAAAGAAATTAGAGGAAAGAGGAGATTTAATGGGGAGTTTTTTCTAATAAGCTCACGCTCAAGCCTGTCTCTCAAGGCTGTCACATCTTCTGCTCTGTGAGGCTGGAAGGATCTAATCCTTTTACCGTAAATTCTTCTGTACTCGTTGGGACAGATCAGATTACCCTTCAATACAACAACTGAGACAGTTCTTAAATAAAACAATGTAGTTTTTATCATTTTTCTTTGTCTGCACTTGGTAAAAGATTGGCAAAACAATTTGAATACTTGAACCAACTCAATCTTTAAAATCGTCTTTTCATAAAAAACAAAAGTTCAACGCGAATGAGGCTTCAGAAATATCTACTTGTATGTAAGCATCACTGAGTACCTATTTTGTTTGTATATGTCCTCTCTACGACGAACATTTACCAAGAAGTAATTTTAAAGTGCTTGGCTCCTCAACGAACAGTCCTCTATCGAAGACAATACAGTCTTGTTTACTATTTCCCCGCCCGAACTCTACGCCCCTCCTACCTCAATCTTTCCCTCTGAATCAATCAATCACCCTTCCCTCTGAATACACTATGTCCTCTGGTTTTTCCTATTGTACGAAGGAGGGTGGCGGGGCAACCCACCCCTCTCAAACAACTTCGTCACACGAACGGCTCGGGGCTATGGAGGTAGACGGAAAGGACTGCAAGGAGACTTTTACTGCTGTGCACGCTTATTACCCAACTACCTACTACCGCACAGTACATTCGTGACTGCAGCGTCACGTAACTACCCGCGCCACTTCCGCTCCGCCCCAACACAACACAAATCACAGTCAAAGCCGAAATAAGGAGACGAAAGTCTTCTTGTATGTGGGAAACGGTATGTGTGGAGCGGATGCCACGAATTTCTCAGTAGAGGATAGAGAGTGTGATGAGATAACGGGTGATGTAGTTCGGATGACACTTGCTTTATAGAGGATGAAAAATAAGTGTTTGAAAATGCGGTTACAACTACAGGTAATTAGTAACTCAAGATAACTCTAACTATCTGTCTTAAGACGCCTGTAATACAATACAAGGACTTAACAGTGACGTCACCTGAAGTAGGGGGGGGGGAAATAAATGAAAGAAAGAATAATCTTCACCACAGAAAGAATATAATACCAGAATAAAAAAATAAAGTAAAATAAAAAAATATAAAATAATAATGTTAAAATAACAGTGAAAGAAAATAAATGACAAACGAGACAAAATTAAAGGCACTGATAATTAATAATTAATAGAATAATAAAAATATACATAATGTATACATAATAATCTAATATAATTAATAAAAAAATTGATAATCTTGAATAATTTTTCATTTCTTCTATATTAAAAAATAGATAGTGAGTTGAAAATTGAAAGAAAATGAGTGTGAACATTGTTGAGAAAATTTAAAGAAAGTTTAGAGATAGTGCGAAAATAATTGAGTGCAAAATATAAAATTATTGAATAGAGAAATTTAAAGAAAGTTGAGAAAAAGAAAGTTAGAGCAAGTGACAAAATATCTGAAAGTGACTGCACGAAAATATGTGAAATTAGGCGAGAAAAAATGAGCCTTCAGATGGATAAAAAAAAAATTTTGCAAATAAATAAATAAATAAAATGCGGCCACGCCCACCGGCACCACCCGGCCCACCGGCCGACACCACGCCCGACCGGCCGACCACCACGCCCACCGAGCCGCCCAAACTGCCCACCGGCCGCCACCGACGCACGCCCACCGCCGCCCCACCACGCCCACCAGCCGGCCACCACACGCCCACCGGCCAGCCACCCGGCCCACCGCCGCCACCACGCCCAACACAACTCTCCACAACACATCGTCCACAGACCTGTACTTTCAAACAGGCACACGCACGCAAAATACACAGCTGCCTATAGAGAGGGGGAAGAATAGCGATATATATAACATATGTCATTAACCCTTCACGCCCAGATTTGCCACCAAAACTTCCTTTGCTATAAAAAAAATATCCTGTTTTTGTGTTAGCCATAAAATTAGAAAGTAACTATTTACCAAATTAAAAAAAATATTTTTTTTTTTGTTGAGTGTGAATGGTATACGAAATAGGTCATATCTATTAAATATTCCTTTAGTCACTAAAAATCAGTCTACGGTAGCAAATTACAATGAAAATTACGTCTGGGCCTCAAGGTGTTAAAATAAACATTCTTTTTAATAGCGTAGAATGTGTAATGTGCGTGTTGTGGACGTGGTGTTGAGTCGAGCAGGGATCTCTTTATGGGTGGAGGCGAAGACCCCACCAAGATACAATGCCCCTGGTGGTCCGCCCGTGACGTGCACACCGTAAGATACAACCCGCTTACCGCGCCCCGTACAAGTTTTACCTACCTGGATATAATGTTTTTCAGTATACAAGATATACTGTTATCTTCGGAACTGTTTGTTCTATAATATTGGTCAAATAAAAAACCCGTAAAACAACACAAAAGAAAATGCCAGTTATGAGACTTTCAGCAATAATGCATTACTTAAACTCTTCGCCATTTAATATTTTGCTCGCAAACATTTTACATGGAGAATATCAATAAGAAGCGGAGTTTAATTAGCTTTGGCCTTGTATAATTTCGTTTATGGATGAATGAATTATTAGCGCATGGACCTAAATTAGCGTTAACTAAATATAAAAAATCATAAAATCGGTAATTTCCTACCTAATATATGTTTATCAGGTAAAATGATATACTGTTTACTTTTGACAATGGTTGTTCTATACTATTATCAAATAAAAACCGTAAAACACACTAAGAAATGCCATTATTATACTTTGCAAGAAATATGCATGAACTTAAACTTTTCGTGCCATATAATAGTATTGTGACAAAAAACTTTTTACATGGAGATATCAATAGAAGCGACATTTATAGCTTTCCATTGATATATTTCTTTTCTGATAAATGATTAGAACACATGCATAATTAGCATCGCTAAATAATATTAACATCATCAATCGGGAAAAATTACCCAATTTCATGATTTTATTATTTAGTTAACGATAATTTATGCATGGTTTCTCATTCATTTATCAGAAGGAAATCGATCAATGGAAAGCTATTAAATTCCGATTCTATTGAATTACTCGCATGTAAACAGGGTTTTTTCACAAATATTATGGCGAAGAGTTTAAAGTTATGCATATTTCTTGAAAGCTCATAATGGCCATTTCCTTAGTGTGTTTTTACGGTTTTGTTTATTTGATACTATTTAAATTTAAACAAAATAGATTTGCATAACCAAAATTAACCTCACGTTTGGCCAAATTTAACCTAACCTCACGACTGGGGGCTTGCACCACACCGATAACCTAACGCTAAGCGGAACCTAACCAAAGCTAACCTAACCAATCTAACTTATCCTAGCCTAGCCAAATTTAACCTAACCCCTGGCGAGTGTTGGGGAGGGGTTCTCGACACTTCGGTACTCATTTCTGTGAGGTCGTCAGGTTCACAGTCTCTGGACTCAGAAGAAATCCATTACATTTTCTTAGAACTAGGGAATTTTTTGAACACCCTAACCTCAAAACTAATGTGTTTGCTAATGCATAAATTTTGTACCACATCAAATAATATCCCGTATTTCTCCCAGGTCCCCAAGCCTGATTTGTGGGAGAGGGGGAGTATGGCAAACACAGGAAGAATAACTTGCAATTTCCGACGGCTGTTGTATGGCGTTTATTTAACTCTTTATGATAATACAGAACGAAACGTTTCAGTAAACGCCCAAACCGATTCGTGTATTAGTTTTAACTGCAACATATAGCCGGTTTATGGAAACTGTCGCCGATAGAGACTCTCGCCGAAACGCCACCTGAGAACTCTCCGCCGAAGTGGAACACACGCCGCGTGGAAATATTTCGGCGCCAGTTCCACTAGTAAGGCCGTTCACTACCTACCCTAACCTGGATTTGGTCCAACTAGCCACATAACCTAACCACAATAACTTAACTCAAGATAGAACTAGAACTGTCGCCAAAATAGGAAACATCCGCCACGTCGCGAGAATTCCTATCGGCGACAGTTCCAGGTAGCCAAATAGCCTACCCTTCACACTCGTTTTGCAGACCTCTCAATAACAGTAGAAAGGTGAAAAATACTGTAATTCAAGGACCCACTGGTCCCATGTTATACATACACAATATTAGCCAAATTCTCTACTTTTTTCTCCTCTGACAGATAAAAAGACGAAGAATCATTGCATATGTGTAGAATCACACACGGACAATACTCATAGCAGGCTATTTTGTTGTGTTTTTCACCAATTCATGATTTTTTATAGAGTCATCGCATCAACATGGCTATGCGGGGCCTGTGTCGCTTTATATGCGGGTACGTATCGGCCACCTGCGGCAGGGCGACTGGTTTTCGGGATATCGGATGATAGCCGATGTCGGCCCCGCGCAGCGGGATGTATATCGGGTCAATTATTGGATAATTCGTACAGGCCCACAAGTGGCTTTCCTTCACTCGGCCCAAGGATAATCATAATTAAGTGGATGTGACATGAATGGCCGTGCCGAAAGGGCTTAAATAGGGTGCAAAGCTCGGACTTAAGAGATATTGTTGATTATTAGGTGGCTGAATCGTAGTCAGCTGTTGGCCCTCGCCCCGTTGTGACGGCCGTTGTCTCGAAGCCATATTATCAAAATATTACCAGTGGTAAGTGGCCGGGCGCCCGTGGCGCTACATTTTACTGCTGCTACAGGCCTCTCATGCTGAGGATCGACTTACATCTACTCCACAAAGACTAATAAAGTAGAAAAGGAAAAATAAAAAGAGAAAAAAAACATAGTAACAGGTGGTGACAACTTAGATATGTAAATGCTCAATTATATGACAAGACTTATAAAAGCCTCATAACTTTGACTTTACCCTCAGATAAATACTAGAGTCCTTTCCCGCCCTTATTAGTGTTTTTTTTTTCCTCCTAGACCTTTAACAGATCATTTCAGATCCTCTACACGTAATCTTAAAAGTAGGGAAAGTGCCACCTTCAACCCCCCCTGCCTTCCTAATGACCCTCCTCGGTCCCCCAAATAATTTTACTAACCTAAACCTCACTATAAACTTTTGCCAACCTTACCATAACCTCTCTAGCGAGACTTATTGCGGGGACTAGAATTTTACCAGGTAGGTAGGTTATATGATGTAATGTAGTCTTTAATGTTTTTTGGGTCCCTCTAGAGGTTATTTAGTAAGTTAGCTTGTAATAGTGAGGTTAGGCTAGGTTATATTGAGTTAGTTAGGTTATAGTGAGGGTAGGATATTAATATTTATCCATAGTATATTTTTGAGGGGTTTCAGGGGTCGTTTTATGAGGGAGGAGGGTGAAGGGGCAGTCTTCTCCTCCACTTTATATTACGTGTTTAGAGGTATCACAAGTGTACTTGAAGGTCTGGAGAAAACTCCCCCCGCTAATAAGGGCGGAAAGGACTCTAGAATTGACCGCTTCAGGGAGTTACGTAATAGGCTTGTGGCGAAGATGTTTACTTGGTGATTGGGTTCTACTGTAATGCAGTTTTAAAGCTTACAAGGCCTAGTTTATAACGTCCTCAAGTTTATGAACTGACCAATTTGCAGGATTTCTAATCCCTATAACGCCGACGGAATGAGATATAACACATGGGGGGTCTGGAGGGGCGAATATCCTCCCCCACCGCCCAGCGAGGTTATAATAGGATATTAATCAATTGCCCAGGCTAGGTTAGTTAACATAGCGGGGTTGGGGGGGGGGTCTGACTGGGCGCACCCCCCAGTTATGTCGGGAGAATTTTGGTCAGTAGAGGATACTTGTAACTATAACTGTAGTTTTTTACTGTAATTGTGATGATGCGTGTCTGATGTAGCCTTTGGTACAGCAGTAAACTGACACCCTACTGTGGCTAATATTTAGAACATTACTGTTTCTGGATTCAGTCTTTTTCACCTTTCTACTGTTTCTTATAGATGTGTTTTTCTCCTCTCTCCACACCTTTGCCCACAACGTTTTGCTTGTACAAGGGCTGTTGGCATCCCATATCCTGTTATAATCATCATACAAGTTGTCAAATGGCAAACATAATAATAGTGTTAAGTGATGAAACGGTGTGAAAGTAGCAATTAACTGTTGTGGCAACTAAAAATGTTTCTAGGCTCCGGTTAGTTTCAGGGCAAGGCTAAGTTAGTTATTTAATAGCCGGCTAAGTTAGGTTAGTTTAAGGCAAGTGCTAAAGTTAGATTAGTTTTTTGAGGGTCAGATTAAGTTTAGATTATAGTTTCATTAGGTTATTATTTGATACTTTTACAAAATGAGAGTGTTTTTTTCCGGCAAAAACGTCTAAAAAGTGTATTTTTTAGAAATAGCTGGTCACTACTTTTAACTGTCATCTTCAGTTTAAAGAGCAAAACCTGCCTCGGTTTCTACTGCAGTTGATACATTACTAAGGCACGTAGTTTATACTGCCTTCACTTTGTAATCTGACGCATTAGCAGTATTTCTAAGATATTTTTGGTACTTTAACTTAATTTGAGTATGTGTTAAAACATTTCTATTCCTATGTATTCTGGTGTGTTAAAGAATTGATGGTCTTTTTAAAAAAAATCGGAAATGCCCTCATTTTGCAGGGGTTTATCTCCCCATTACTCACTTGCTTCAGGTTAGGCTACGCAAACATGTCCGGTTAGGTTAGTGGGGGTATTATTTTAACACACTCTGTGTCTGCTCCTCATTCTAGGTAAGATGCATTGCGTATGCTTTGGTAGAGTTAAATTTAGTTTATGCGACCCCCCGAAAGTGACAAGAATAGGTGTATGGTTTAGGAAAAAAGAATAATGGTCCGTAAATACCAAAGTTAGGATACTGATAAGGTTACTAAATAACATTTATCTCTCAACTTCATAGTAATTTGTACAATGCAACTAGTTTAAGTTAATCATAAAATATTTAGACAGCTTTTCATCCATTTATGATTTGCACAAACATTCTTTGTATTGTGGTCTATTATATGGTCTTTGTATTGTGGTCAGTGGAGTACCCAGAAAATGAAAAGGGGGGGCCAATATATATATATATATATATATATCTAGTAGTATATATATATATATATATATATATATATATATATATATATAATATATAATATATATAGATATATATATATTATAATATCTCTAGTTATATAGCTACTTTGATAAAATCAAAAAATATTAAAAAATCTACAAATAAAAAAATATGAAAAAAGATATATATAAAAAAATAATACAATAAAAAAACTATAATCTATATCAATCGCAAATCTATCTAACTAAAATTATATCACCCAGATTATAATAAGTACAAAAGAAAGACAAAACAAAATATATATATAGCAACTCAAGAAAACATAAACAATCAAATGATACATATGAAAAAAAAAAATATATACAATATATAAAATCGCATTATATAAAACATCAAAAAAACAATAAATAAAAAATTAAAAAAAATAAAAATATACTACGAAAAAATAATATATATATATACTATATAAAATCATTTTTTTTTTTTTTTTTTTTTTTTTTTTTTTAAAATAAAGTAATTTTGTTTACTATCTAATCTATCTTCTAATCGTTCCTATCTATTTCTATCTATTCTATCTATCTAGTCTACTATCTATCTATATATATCTATCTATTCTATATGTATATATAGTATCATAATATATATATATATATATATATATTATAATATTAAAGAGTTGTGCTATCTATATATATATAATATATATATATATATTTATTAATATATTCTAATATTCTATATATAGTATAGCCTCCCATCCTCGGGACGCCAACTGATTGTGGTCTATATTGTATTGTAAGGTGTAATTGAAGTGATTGCAGGTTGGAACATCTCTTTTGTGAGATTTATTGCCGTAAACATATATGTACATCAGCAAAGGTATGTAACTTATGACAGTGCATCGTATCATGAAATCTAACTGTTTTCTTTTTCAGAGCAACTGTGATCAAAGCCTTTAGGTGGTGAAGAGCACCACATGTGGAGCTGGCACATGGTATCTTTAATGAAACAGAAGAGGACCGAGTGCCTGCTGTACAAGGACAGCCCCTGCAACATCTGACAGATGGTGGGAATTCTATCATTTACCGCTTTGCTATGGGTTTGAGAGTGTAAACACCTCTGGTCGATAAGTTCTCAGTGGGTTTGGTAAACCTATACTTTTCTGATGAATTTCGGTTTATCTTTTTCCGTTAACCTACCTACCTAATTTACAGAGATTGTTAGCCTTTTCAGGCTACATTTTCCGTCTTCTTTCTGTTAACGTCAGAGTTTTCCATAATGTCTTATGAGGTTTTAGACGATCCATTATACTTCCAAATTTATTCTGGCGTTCATCATTTAGATTGCAGCATCTCAATATTCATGACTTGTCACATATGTCTAGTTCATGATAGTGATAGAGCAGGATAACAGCTCGCCATAAGAGGCATAAGATTCTTCCCTGTTATAACTATACGTATGGGTAAAATTGATATATATATAGTATATATCATATATATTAGTATATATATATCGATATATATATAAGATATATATATATATATATATATTATACTATATATATAATATATATATAATATATAATATATTTATTATAAATATATTTACTATATATGTATAATATTTATTTATTTATTTAATTATTTTATTTATTCATTCAGTATTTAGTTTGTTTTATTTATTTCGTTATTTATCTGTTCATTAATAGAAACTTTTACCACATTTATCTGGACGTTTTTTCCACTTTTTTGGTAACAATACAGTGATTATATTCTTATGAAATTAATATTTATATACACACTTACTTTGTTTTTCATTTTACAGTATTTATGACTTGTAGCATCCGCTGATAGTGTTTAGGGTAGCACAATGTAACTGGATTGCTGACTGCCAGGCCAAACTGCCTCAAACCGACGGCAAGCGATATACTGCAGCCGAGACTGATGATTACTGGCTTAATTGGTATTTTTAGTGATAATTTTTATTTCTTTGGTTGCACTATAAGTCCTATTGGTCCTTAGCTCATACCTGGTAAGAGTTGAGAAACATTCCAATCCTGGCAACAGTTATTCCATTCACAACCTGTGTTCATTAAAAGTGGGGCTGTGTAGCGCGCGCTAGCTGCCCGCCGGATAGCTACCCTGCCACGCTACGCACAACGCTGCAGATGACGTCCACACAGGATACAACTTTGGCCACGCCTCCAGGACCAGGACACATTTATCATCAGATTCGCCTTATATTAACCTACAATACAGTCTACAAAACTTAACCCAAACCTATCTTAAAGCTAACCAACTAAATAAATCTAAACCAAGCCTTAACTTCACTTAAATTTAACCTGATCAACTTAGTAACCTAATATACCTTGCTATTATCATATAAAAATATATGTTTAAATTTTGGTTGAAGTTACGTTTGTTTTAGGTTTCATTTAGGTTTGTTAAATTTGGATCAGGTTTTGGAGTTCAGTTTTGTTAGACATTTAGGTCAAATAAGCGAATCTGACGATATGTTTCTGGTCCAGGAGGCGGGATTTCAATGGTTTTCCTGTCGTTATGTCATCTGTCGTACGGGCGTCGTCGTGAGCAGGGTACCACCCGCCACCCCTCCCCCCTAGTCGGCGTTGCTACAACAGCCGGCATTAGGAACGGATAAAGCGATTCAGTTGCTTTATCGCCTGCTTGTGGCACTACATTTCAGCTGTCTATATTGGCCAGCTTGTGCACTATTTCAAATTCTAAGTAGGCCTGCTTGTGCACTATTCAAATGCTAAGTCGGCCTGCTTGTGCACTATTTGGATGCTAATCGGCCTGCTTGTGGCACGATTCATTTTGCAGTGTAGGCCGCTTATGGCACTTTTGGATGCTAAATCGGCTGCTTGTGGCTACGATTGCAGGTTGCTGTGTTGGCCCGCTTATGGCTACATATATTAGATGCTATGTCGCCCGTGGTGTGGCTCAGTAGTGGCCAATAGTTGTGGCATTACGGTTTGCCGACACAGATCTGACACAGAAACGTAACGTAACCGCACGGCCGGGGTGCAAACATGTACGCCACAAGTGTCGGTCCGCAGCCAGCCGCTAACTTCATTACGGGTTGGGGGCCAGACCTCAATGCAATTGCCGTGTTGTGATTTTGCCGACACTAATTTGCTGCCGGCACCGTCATGACAATGTTTGCTGGGATATCAGGTGCACGTGTGCAAACGAACCTTTATTATGGCACAATAATGATAAATAAGCTCTGAGACATCATACTACAATTATGGAGGTAAGATAACATGAAACTTTTTTAAATGAAATTTGCTGTAAACAAAAGCACGTGTTAAGCCCAACACTCCTGATGTAAGCGTGGAGAATGAATTGGCTGTTGCCGCGACACGAGGACTCCATCTGGTGGCTACCAGCGGCAATGGAACCTCGGAGCTTACAGTGTTTACAATAAGAATACAGTTGTGTGCCATCTCTCGTAGCAGGTTAGTATACTTCGAACCTCGTAACGGGTATCACTAGTAAGTTGCGTGAATCCGTCCCAGCTGGACCTAATCACGCGACAATGTTTTGAAATTTACAAGCTGCATAGCGCCTGCCCCATCCGACAAAGAGATTAGTGGTCTATGGACTATCTATAGACTGGTTTTATTCAGTATATATGATATAACTGGTACTCTTCTAATTTGTTTGTTCTATAATATTTCAAATAAAAAAACAGTAAAAGCACGCTAAAGAATGCGTCATTACGAGACTATGAGAAATATGCATGAACTTACCTCACTTTACTCTTTGCCCATTTAAAACTTTTGCGATCAACTTTTTATCCTGAAGGTCTCTCAATAGAAGCGCAATTTTTATTAGCTTTCCATTGATATAGTTCGTGTTATCATGATAAATGAATTAGAACCTGCATATATTAGCGTGTTAAATCAATACATAAAATCATCATCGGTAATTTTCACCGATTGATGTTATTTTTTACTTATATGTTTCTTTTCTGATAATGAATTAGCCCATGTATAAATTATCTGTTAACTAATCAATAACCTCATCAATCGGAAATTACCCGATTGATGATTTTATTTATTTAGTTAACGCTAATTTTTTATGCATGGGGGTATTCCTTTTTTATCCGAAATACTAAATATATCAACTGGAAAGCTAATAAAATTGCGCTTCTCTTGAGACGCTTCATGATAAAAGTTGACTTTCGCCAATTTTTAATGGCGAAGAAGTTGAAAGTTCAATGCATATTTCTTCGTCTCGTAATGGCATTTCTTTTAGTTGTTTACTGTTTTTTATTTGATATATATCATAGACAACAAACATTTACGAGATTATAGTATATCATATTATACTGGATAAACCAGTCCTCTATGATGCGTCATATAAATATAATATATATATATATATATATATATATATATATATATATATATATATATTATAGGATATATATATATATATATATATAATATATATATATATAGATATAGTATATATAGATATATCTATTATATATATACTATATATATATATATAATAGGTATAATCTTATATATATATATAATATAGGTATATATATATTATATTTATATATATGCTTAGTTATATATAATATATATATTATATATATATATATATATCAATATATATATATATATATATATATCTATATATATATATATATTATTTTTTTAAAACAATGAATCCGAGCGGGCATACCGACTTCAGGGCAAGTTCAGGCCCATGTACATACAGGCCGATATTCCGTGCGCAGTCCAGAGGCTGGAGTTCAGCAACTTACACCCGCGATACCCTGTTACGAGTCGAGTATTACTAGACCGCTACAGAGATGGCGAAACTGTATTCGGCAACGCTATTGTAAGCACCTAGTAAACTACTAGGTCCATTGCAGCCTGGTAGCCACCAGAGTGGGTCTGTTAGCGCGAGAAAAACAAACAGCAATCCTCTCTAGGCTTACATGAGGCGTGTTAGGCTTACACGTTGTGCTTTTGTTACAAACAAATTGCACATTAAATACATAGTATTTTTAATGCATGGATGTATCATACCTTCCATAATTTTATGTAATGATGCCCCAAAGAGATATTTATCATGATACTTAATAAAGGATCGTTTTGCCCCGGACTGTTACCTACCATTTATTCATCTATTCAAAAATCAATGATAATTACTGGGGAAAAACACGAATAATATGCCTCAATTGAATTGTCCACTGCGTGAATTTATACACATGATTCCTCGTCTTACTTAGCTGCCGTCGATGATTAAAGCCGTGTTTTTGCGTCCAAGCCCGTCTTGGTTACGAAGACCGTTTTTTTGTCTTGTATTGTTTTTCTGCGACAAAACCCAACCGCTTTTGGTAGGAGCCGGAATAAATAATCAACGCAAAACATTGCAAACAAGATCACAACTCTCTCGTCTCTCCTTTATCTCTCACTCTCTCTTCTTTTGTTTGCTATCCGTCCCCAGGTATACAGTGTCTATGGCCTTTTTATAGAGGCCTTTTATAAACATTTTATTGCCTAATAGTAACATGTTGTTGCCTTTACTCTGACCGCATCTCCGATTTAAACCTTATTTTAAACATAATGACCGTTACATTTCAGGTTTAGGGTTCCATTGTCCCATTATTAACCCCGAAAGACCCTAGAATCACCAGGAATAAGGGCGGGAAGGACTCTAAATTTACCCTTGTTGCTTCTGCATCACTCTCTGGATCTTTTCATCTCCACAAAATGTTACCTTTACCACTCCTATCTTTACTATAGTACTATCTAGCTATACTACACTTACTTACCTCCTACTTACTTACTACACTTACTTACCTACTACCCTACTACTACACTTACACTTCTACTCCTACTACCTATCTAACCATACTTCCTACGCTTACTTACCTACTACCATACTTACTACACTATACGTACCTACTAACCTACTTACTACACTTACTAACACGTTTATGGGATGCACTTCATTGTTTTTTCTGGCTGGAATCTTACCCATTGCATATAAGTTGTGTTTGTATTCTATGTATTTTTACTTTTTTCCAGGTATGTACTACTGTTGCAGCGTTTATTAACCTTTTCCGCTCAGCGCCCCCTGCAGTCAGGGCTAGAAAGTCGCAGCTGCCCTCAGCACTCTGGCTAACATCTGGTTACAGAGACGCAAATTATACTGCAGCACTCCGAGTGAAAGTAAGTCCTCACTTAAGAGTCAGTAAAATGAGGTTAGATTTTATTTATCAAATACACATAATCCTCTTGTCAACAAGGTTTTCCACTTCGATACTTTTTGTATCCATTGCGAGGAACTCTTTAACATTGTACGCGCCATCTAGAAGCATTTTCCCAGCACCCGCTAACACTGGATTTCAGCTCCCAGTTTTAAGAAGCTACTGTACTAGTCTCGATTTTACAAGCTATATACAATGTCTATAAAGATCAGCCTGTCCGGTTGTCTTAGCATGGGGTCCGGACAGTGCGGATGCAGATATAAACTTTATAACAATCGTGGAAGGTATCAGAAGGTAAATATCCGTGGTTGTTTGGCTGCTGATGCTGATGCTGATGCTGATAGCGAATTTTTATTCAATTTTTTTATTTTTGCGGGATGAGGTTGTGGTCTGTAAAGTCTATGCATTTACTTTTTCAGCTTATGTTTACTACTAGGGATCTTGTTTCCATGCAATAAACAAGTAAACCTGCTATAACGGCAATTTTGGGGGGAGTGTGATCTGATTATACTGCGATAAATCCAGTTTAATCCTATTAGTAAGCAGTGGGCAGCTGAATTGACGGAATGGTCTTCCTTCCTTCTCTAAGGGTAGGGTAAGGTAGTTAGTGTAAAGTAGGGTAGGGTAAGGCTTTCTTGAAGGTAGGCATGTAGGCAGGTCACACGTAGGGACTAGAGTTAACGCGAGTGAAGAGCTAACGGCCGAGGAAAACCGCACGGTATAAGCTGTACATACTTTTGCTTTATGTGGTCGTTTTAAAATCTGCCTGCATTACTTCTCTCTCTACTTACTTTCTGGACTTTTATCATTGAAAGCATAAACAATATAACACACTTGTAGTGGCAAAAGATATAACAATAATATCATACTAATGAGAAAATTGTTTTTTAATTAATTCCTGCATTACTTCTTACTTTCTGAGGAAGAGAGAGGAGGAGGAAGTGCCAATGAAGAAGATGAGGGGGGAGTGATAATGATAATATTGTATTTCTCATTCTACGCCTGTTCATTAGCGATGCAGATGGTGAACCTATTATCACCTCCTCTCATTTCTCTTCATTTTTCTCTCTGTAATCGGTGATAAAACATATAACCAATTATTCATGAGTGCTTTATTGATCTTCTAACCCTCACAAGTGGCGTGTTATCGGCCTGGCAACCCCTCACCCACCACCGACAAGCACAACCCACACAACGCCACTCTCTCCTCACAGGTGCTGTCTGGATATGCTTGGCAACACGACTCTTGCTAGAACACTTCCGTCAAAAAATATCACACTTGTTAACTTTCCTCTCCCTTGTGGGTGAAGCATGTGTTCGTTAAGAATGCTCTTAGCGGGCAAATGTTTTCCTACAACTCCTGACATCTCAAGTTTCTCTCACTAGTGTGTGAGTCATGTGTTCGTTAGATTGCTCACTTCTGAGCAAATTTTCTCCTACACTCCTCCTGACACTCAAAGTTTCCTCTCACTATTGTGGGTCCAGCTGTGTTCATGTTAAGATGCTCTTGCGGGCAGAATGTTTTCCTACCTCCTGACACACTCAAGTTTCTCTCCTATGTGTGGTGAGCATTGTTTCTTTAAGTTGCTCTTGCGGGCAAATGTTTTCCTACACTCCTGACAACTCAAAAGTGCCTCCTCACCAGTTTGGGTGGGCATGTGTCTTTTAAGATCGCTCTTGCGGGTAAATGTTTTCCTACACTCCTGACACCTCAAGTTTTCTCTCACCATTGTGGGTGAGCAGTGGTGTGTTAAGATTGGCTTTTTTGCGGGCAAATGTTTTCCTACACTCCTGACACCAAAGTTTCTCTCAACAGGTTGGGTGAGCATGTGTTCTGTTAAGAAATGGCTCCTTTTCGTCAATGTTTTCCTACACTCTTGACACTCAAATTTCCTTCTCACCAAGTGTGGGTGAGCATTGTCTGGTGATCGCTCTTGAGGGTAAAATGTTTGTCCTACACTCCTGACACTCAAAGTTTCTCTCACTAGTGTGGGTGAGGCATGTGTGCGTTAAGATGGCTCTTGGTAGTAAATGTTTTTCCTACACTCTGACACTCAAGTTTTCTCTCACCCAGTGGGGTGAGCATGTGTCTGTTTAAGACTGCTCTTAGTCGCAATATGTTTTCCTACACTCCTGACACTCAAGTTTCCTCTCACTAGTGTGGTGAAAGCAATAGTTTTGTTAAGAATTGCTCTTGGTGCGCAAATGTTTTCCTACACTCTTGGGACACTCAAGTTTCTCTCACTAGTGTGGGTTGACAGACATGTGTTCGTTTACGATTGCTCTTGTGAGCAAATGTTTTCCTACACTCCTGAACTCAAAAGTTTTCTTGAGACTAGTGTGGTGAGCATGTTATCGTTAAGACTTGCTTCTTTGTGAGCAAATGTTTTCCTACACTCTGACACTCACGTTTCTCTCACTAGTGTTGGTGAGATGTGTTCGTTAAGATTTCTTCTTGTGAGCAAATGTTTTTCCTACCTCCTGACCTCAAAGTTTCTCCTATTGGTTGATCATGTGTTCGTTCAGATTGCTTCTTGTGAGCAATCTTTTCCTACACTCATGACCTCAATTTTCTATCACTAGTGTGGGTGAGCATTGTGTTCCGTTTAAGATTGCTCTTGTGAGCAAATGTTTTCCCTACACTCTACACTCAAAGTTTCTCTCACTAGTGTGGGTGAGCATGTGTTCGTTAAGATGCTCTTGCGGGCAAATGTTTTCCTACACTCCTGACACCAAAGTTTCTCTCACTAGTGTGGGTGAGCATGATGTTTGTTAAGATTGCTCATGGGCGGGGCAAATGTTTTTCTACCCTCCTGAACACTCAAAAGTTCCTCCTCCACAGTGTGGGTGATCATGTTGTCCTTTTAAGACGCTCTTGAGGTAAATGTGTTTCCTACACTCCTGACACTCAAGGTTATCTCTCCCAGTGGTGGGTGATCATGTGTGTGTTAAGATGGGCTCTTGTCGGGCAATGTTTCCTACACTCCTGACACTCAAAGTTTTCCCTCACCCAGTGTGGTGTGATCAGGTGTACTGTTAAGATGGGGCTCCTTGGTCTGCAAATGTTTCCTAGCACTCCTGACCACTCTAAAGTTTTTCTCACCGTGGGTGAGCTGTGTTCGTTTAGATTGCTCTTGCGGGCAAAATGTTTTCATACAACTCCTTACACTCAAAGTTTCTCTCACTATGTGGGTGAGAACATGTGTGTGTTAAGATGCTCTTGCGGCCAATGTTTTTTCCTACACTCTTGACACTCAAAATTTTCTCTCACCAGTGTGGGTGAAGCCATCGTTCTGTTAAGATCACTTTTTTCCCTTGAGGGTAAATGTTTAATTCCTACACTGCCTGACACTCAAAGTTGTCTCTCACGCAGTGTGGGTGCAGCATGTGTTCTGTTAAATGGCTCTTGAGGTATAATGTTTTCCTACACTCCTTAACACTCAAAGTTCCTCTCACCGTGTGGTGAAGCATGGTTTCTTTTAAGATCGCCTCTTGAGGGTAAATGTTTTCCTAACACTCCTGAACACTCAAAGTTTTCTCTCACCAGTGTGGGTGAGCATGTGTGTGTTAAGATGGCTCTTGCTGGCAAAATGTTTTCGCTATATCTATACACTATGGTAGCAAAAAAAAAAAAAAATGGGGACACTCAAACGTTTCCCTCACCAGTGTGGGTGCATGTGTCTGTTAAAAGATTGCTCTTGTCGGCAACTGTTTTCCTACACGGCCGACACTCAAGTTTTTCTCAAACAGTGGTGTGTGAGCATGTGTCTGTTCAGATGCTCGTTCGCAAATGTTGTTCCTACACTCCTGACCTCAAAGTTTCTCTGCACCGTGGTGGGGTGACCATAGTGTTCGTTAAGATTGGCTGCTTGCGGGCAAATGTTTTCTACACTCCTGACCTCAAAGTTTCTCTCACTAGTGTGGTTTGAGCATGTGTGTGTTAAGATGGCTCTTGCGGGAAAATGTTTTCCTAGCACCTCTTGACACTCAAAGTTATCTCTCAACCATTGTGGCTCTTGGTATAAATGTTTTTCCCTACACTCTGGCACGTCAGTTTCTCTCACCAGTGTGGGTGAGGCATGTGCCTCCCTAATATCACCTTTACCATTGAACTTTTGGCAAACTGGTCACCCTCAGCCCTGTCTTGCTTGTATGGGTGAGGATGTGTGCATTAAAGCCTTGCTGAGCACACTTTGGCCACAGTCCATCACAAGTGTGAGGGTGCTAACGCCCATCCATTGCCAGCACTACTTCTGCCAGCACCCCTGTGTGGGGGAGGCGTCATGCTTGTCCTGCGGAACCCAAGGTGAGGCCCCGTGGATTACCCAAGCGTTCCCTAATACAAGGGAAGCCGGGAGGAGTCCTTGCGTGGGCGCCGACCTGGACTCTTCACCTCAGCACCTGTAACTTGGTGCCGTCCGCACACAAGCAGGCAGTGTCTTCCAGGCTTCACCTCCATCTAAACACAATAGCCAGTGGTTTGCAGCCAGAGTAAAGGCAGCACAGAGCCTCACGCCACCACTGCTCTACCGGGTGGAGGGATTTGAGGTTGCGGAGTGGGTAGTGACCTTCAATGCAGGCAAGTGTAGCTAAGCCTTGCACATCAGGCAGCACCCATAATGGGGTAATGGGGCATATAATGGGGGGAGTGAGAGGAGGGCTTTGGCGCCTCTCCCTCTCTCTCTCTCTCTCATAACAGGCAAGGACAGATAATTAAACATGAATATTCTTCTTTTAATTGAAATTTGCTCAGGAATGTGTAATACAGTGCATAAGTAAAAACAAACTAGTACAGTAAATACTTTCGCATTAAATCAATACAACACATAAAGAAGATAGGGGGAGGGGGTGCAGAGGTCCGTCCCTGCATGGGGATACAGACAATTGACCGATTTCCCTCCAGCCCCCTGTCTCATACGGGCTCATTTGCCACCGGCATCACATTTTTCACTTAAAAAAATAACTATATAATTATTAGAAAAGAATTTCCTGAAGAGAGGTCAAGAGGCAAGGAAGGAAGGAAGGAAGGAAGAAGGACGGAGGGAAGGAATAAGGATGGAAGGAAGGCAGGAAGGAAGGATTGAAGGCCGGAAGGACGGATGGAAGGAAGGAAGGAAGGAGAAGGAAAGAAGGAGGAAGGAATAATGGAGGAAAGGAAGGATGGAAGGAAGGAAGGAAGGAAGGAAGTGAAGGGGGGAATGAAGGAATGAATGGTAATGTAATGGGAAGGACGGAAGATGGATGGCATGGAAGGAAGGAAGAAGAGGAAGGAAGGAATGGCAGGCAGGGAAGTGGAAGGTAGGAGCGAAGGACGGAATTGAAGATGGAAAGTGAAGGAATGGCAGGAAGGAAGGATGTAAGGGAAGGATGGATGGATGGAAGAAGGTGGATGGAAGGAAGGATGGAAGGAAGGATGGAAGGATGGAAAAGGAAGGATGGACATGGAAGGATGGAAGGAATGGAAGAGAAGGAGGATGGAGGAAGAAGGATGAAGGACAGGAAAGAAGGTGAAGGAAGGATGGGAAGAAAGGAGATGGATGGAAGGAGATGGAAGATGGTGGAAGGATGGGAGAGGAAGGAAGAAGGATGGAAGGAAGGAAGGAATGAAGGATGAAGGAGGATGGAAGGAAGGAAGGAAGGAGGAAGGAAGGAAGGAAGGAAGGAATAGAAGGAAGGACGGGAAGGAATGAAGAAAGGACAGAAGGAAGGAAGGAATGCAATAACAAGGATAACCACAAACAAAGAAAAAATGACACAATAATCAGCAGAAAAAATATATAATCCATGTAAAACAAAATACTAATAAACAAATAATGTCAATAAATTCTCTCTCTCTCTCTCTCTCTTCTCTCCTGCTCTCATAACCATCTCTATATAACTACTATACAACTACTATTCCTACTACAGTAACTACTACTATTCTCCTACATACTACCTACTGCACTCAGTTCGTACACAAGTTGTTTCGTAACACTAGTTAGATTTGTACACCAAAGTTTAGTTTTCGTAGTCTATAGAAACACCATAGTCGGTTTCGTACCTCAGCTCAGTTGAACTTGACTACTAGTTACGAAAACGACACAGGTCCGTACGAAAAAAATCATAATCAGTGACAGACTTGTGTACGAACTCCACTATAACCGTATTTCACACCTATAACACCATTTCTACAAAGACGGTATTGGCCGTATTCAATCAAAACACATGAGAACCTATGGCAGGAAAAACGACAACTCTGGTGATATTTTTGTAATTTTTCATTAATGCCTTATTAATATTAATATCTACTGATGACACAGATGAAGACACAAAATGACACGACCTCCTCAGATAAGCCCCTTCTAACTTTCCTGAAAAGTCCTAGAGTAATATAATACCACCAAAAAATGGTTCCAGGGAGTTTCGTACACAAGTTGTTTCGTACGCGGTTTGTGTTGTTTCGTACACTGATTTTGAGTTTTTCGTACATACCTGGTGTCGTTTCGTACTCTAGTAGTCCAAGTTCAACTCTGAGCTGAGTTGTACGAAAACGACGTATGGTTTCCTATAGACCTACGAAACAACTTTTTTGTGTACGAATCTACTACTGTAGATAACACTTATGTCGCCATGACAACGTTTTTTTTCGCTGTACAGACTGAGGTGGCGTTAATCTTACATTTCTACATCCATGAATTTCTAGGAAGTTAGAAGGGGCTATCTGGAGGTCTGGTCTTTTGTGTCCTTCTTCTGTGTCATATTATGCTGGGGCCCCAAACCCCGGGAAAAGGAGAGGGGGGGGGTCAAGAAGACGAGGACCGTTTGGTGCGGTGTGGTGATGCGGCGACGGGAATGCAGTGGCGGTGAATTGACCCAGCAGGAATACCCATCACCCCTGACCTTGTCACAGATAAGAGTGCAGGTGTGACCAGAGGAACCAAGGTGTCTCCCCATTGGTGGTTACCTCACGCTGCCCGGCCCCATATTCCCTTCTCTATGCCAGTCTGTGGTTTGCAAGTGAAGACGCTTGGCTGTAGCTCAAAACTAACCATAGGATAATCTGAAAATACCCTCTTGTGATTCCCAGACAGTACCTTTAGAAGTTCTGGTAAAGCTAATCTACCCTGAGCGAAACCTCACCTAACGTCTTCAGGAGAAAAACTCCACATATCTTCCAGAAAACGGGTATAGCCTCCCGGCTCGCCCGCAAACATCCCGCTCAGCCTCGCACTGCCTTTAGTATGATTTTTTTATATTTGAAATTATCAATGTGGTTAAGGTTTGCTGTATCAAGCCTGCCATATCTCGTTTACTACCTTATGAAGGACTAATCTTTGTCATGTACGTCTTCTACCTAACCTTCAAACCTCTGGCAAACTGTACTTTGGTCAAAAATCAGGGACAAATCTTATCTGACATGAATAACTATAACACTCCCGCCGCCATTCACGCAGCCCAGCAGCTTTCCCAGGGTTACAGGGAGTTTGTACAAAAGTTGTTTTCGTACACAGGTTTTGTTGGTTTTTTCGTACACTGATTTAAGTCTTTTGTACATACCTGGTTCGTTTCGTAACTCTAGTAGTCAAGTTCAACTCTGAGCTGGGGTGTACGAAACGACTATGGTTTCAAATAGACTACGAAACAACTTCGTTGAACAACTTCAAAACAGTGAAAATCTCCCCTGTTTCAGCGTTGTTTATGCTTTGTATCTGCAAATATAACTGTTGCCCCATTTTTGCTTCTCAAGTTTTTCTTGGCGCGACGGGCAGACAGTAGCTCATCACCTTCGGGGCGACAGGACACAAGACTTGCCAGATCTTTCAAACTTGAATAGAATTTGTTTTCACGTTGGCAGAGGAATTTTTTTATATCCAAGCATCTTCCGCAGCTAATATATACAGAGACTTGTTTTACTTTACCTCTAATTTCCCTGAATTCCCCAGGGTGGCGATCATGTGGGTAAAATACTAGCTGGCGACTTTACTATAGTAGGTATAACAACGTCGCCACTCGGTTCTATTTTTATAATTTGTTCATTTATAGCCCTAATATGACGCAGATGAAGACACAAAATGACACAGACTTTCCAGATAGCCTCTTCTAACTTTCCTGAAATCATGGATGTAGAAATGTAAGTATTAACGCCACCACACGTCTGTAAATAACAAAGAAACGTTGTCCTGGCGACTTTACTGTTATCTATGGTAGAGTCCTTTCCCGCCCTTATTGGTGGTTTTATTTCCTCCAGACCTTCACAGATCCCTTCAGATACCTCTAACACGTAATTATAAAGTGGGGGAGAGATTAAAAAATATAAGAAAAATTACTAACCTAACCTCAATATAACCTAACCTAACCTGGTAAAATTTAAGTCCTTCCCCGCCCTTAGGTCTCGTTAGGAGGTTATTTGTGAGGTTAGGTTAGTAATATTATTTTGGGGGTTCCACGGGGGTCATTAAGGGGGCGGGGGTTGAAGGGGGCATCGCTCCCCCACTCTATAATAACGTTTTAGTGGTACTGCTATAGTATATTAGAAAGATAAGGTGGATAATATAAAATAAACATAGGAAGGGCAATACAGGTTGAAGTTCCCAAACTCGGCAACCTCGGGACCAGCGCCGAGCCAAGTAATGGAATTTTCCGACTTTTAGAACGTAGATATATTAAGGGGAAAAAAAGCATGAAAATCACATGAAATTTTTTTCAAAAGGTCAATTTTCTCAGAAATAGTTAACACATTGTTCTTCCTTTTCTTTTCACTTTCACCAGTAGGTGTTCCTGGACGTTTGGGAGCCATAATACCAGTAACAGACCTGTAGAAGTACACAAAATAACAGTGTACACAACTCTACAGTCACAACACCACTGAACAATAACAACAAACAAATCGGCGGGAGAAACCAAGCGGCCTAGTGTGGTGGCACCTAGCAGCCGACCCGGCAACTACGCGCCGGGTTTTGGGTATTCTGCCGTGTTTTGGAAAATTCGGAACCATAGCCGAGTTTTGGGTGTTGCCGAGTCTTGGGATGCCGAGTTTGGGAACTTCAACCTGTACTAGGAGGCCAGGCAAGGCTGGTGGGGAGGGAGGCTGGGCTGGGAGACCAACAAGAGTAAGAGGCAAGAGATCAAACACTACAAAGTTATGTTTAATGCATCTGATAACGTTAACACTCACGTCTTCTCGGTCCTGCAGTCAAGACGGCCTTTACGTCTTACCTGAAAATATAAACAAAACAAATATCAGGCCACGGAAAATTTGCAGATAATAAGGAAAAACCCAACAATTCCCCACAGCAACCGCACAACAAGCGGTGAGTCCATGAGTCCTACGGAGTTAGTGACATGCTGCAAGGCGTTACCGCAGAGATTCTTCCTGTAACTAATACCCTCAAAAGTGTTTTTAGCCCAAAACACCCTTCAAAATTATTCAATCGCCATGGGGACCAAGCCACTCACCACCTGCAATGTATTGGCCATATTTTGAGCCTACTCATCAAAATTGAATTTACAGTTTCGGCTACCCAAAACAGACAGACAGACAGACAGACAGACAGACGCGCGGCTACTCCTATAGTATATTAGATGTGTTACGTAAGATCAATTTGAGGATCTGATCAAAGACTGCAATTTAAAAAAAGTAGGAGAAAACTTTTCACCTATAAATAAAGTGGAAGTAGAGTCAAAGCTCTCTTATTGGACTACTTGGGCCAAGGAGTGGTCCGAGTAATGCAAGGAGCAGAATAATGCACGGAGAAAATAATAATATAAAAATATAAAAATTCTAGGTGAATAGGCTACAGAAAATTATACATTCATTTTCCAAGATGTTGTTTCAGCAAATTGCGAATATTGTTAATTTTTCGTGAAATGACTTTAGTCTTATGGTCGGCATCATGGTGTTTCATGTCTTATCAGCAGCACGAGAAGCTCCTGGTCGTCTTCCCCGCTGACTGTAGTGCGCATGCGCCAGTTCTCCCCACACTGGTCCAACCTGGTCCTGCTCGCTGGCCTGGCCCAGTCTCGTCCGTTCCAGCCCGGTCCAACCCGCCTCGCGAAAACAGTGGCCGCCCGGGACTAGTCCAGTCAGACCGGGCCAGAGCAGTCGCGAAAACGCGCTATTACTAAAAACTAATTCATGTCTGACCTGGTAAATGCTTAGAGTCCTTCCCGCCTATTGGTGGTTTATTTCCTCCAGACCTTCACAGATCCCTTCAGATACCTCTAACACGTAATTATAAAGTGGGAGAAAGATTAAAAAATATAAGAAAAATTACTAACCTCAACCTCCATATAACCTAACCTAACCTGGTAAAAATTTAGTTCTTCCCCGCCCTTAGGTCTCGTTAGGAGGTTATTTGTGAGGTTAGGTTAGTAATATTATTTTGGGGGTTCCAGGGGGGTCATTAAGGGGGGGGGCGGGGGTTGAAGGGGCATCGCTCCCCCACTCTATAATAACGTTTAGTGTACTGCTATAGTATATTAGAAAGATAAGGTGGATAATATAAAATAAACATAGGAAGGGCAATACAGGTTGAAGTTCCCAAACTCGGCAACCTCGGGACCAGCGCCGAGCCAAGTAATGGAATTTTCCGACTTTTAGAACGTAGATATATTAAGGGGAAAAAAAGCATGAAAATCACATGAAAAAAAATTTCAAAAGGTCAATTTTCTCAGAAATAGTTAACACATTGTTCTTCCTTTTCTTTTCACTTTCACCAGTAGGTGTTCCTGGACTGTTTGGGAGCCATAAACCAGTAACAGACCTGTAGAAGTACACAAAATAACAGTGTACACAACTCTACAGTCACAACACCACTGAACAATAAACAACAACAAATCGGCGGGAGAAAACCAAGCGGCCTAGTGTGGTGGCTCCTAGCGGCCCGACCCGGCAACTACGCGCCGGGTTTTGGGTATTCTGCCGTGTTTTGGAAAATTCGGAACCATAGCCGAGTTTTGGGTGTTGCCGAGTCTTGGGATGCCGAGTTTGGGACTTCAACCTGTACTAAAGAGGCCAGGCAAGGCTGGTGGGGAGGGAGGCTGGGCTGGGGACCAACAAGAGTAAGAGGCAAGAGATCAAACACTACAAAGTTATGTTTAATGCATCTGATAACGTTAACACACTCCGTCTTCTCGGTCCTGCAGTCAAGACGGCCTTTACGTCTTACCTGAAAATATAAACAAAACAATATCAGGCCACGGAAATTTGCAGATAATAAGGAAACCCAACAAATTCCCCACAGCAAACCGCACACAAGCGGTGAGTCCATGAGTCTAACGGAGTTAGTGACATGCTGCAAGGCGTTACCGCAGAGATTTCTTCCTGTAATCTAATACCCTCAAAGTGTTTTTAGCCCAAAACACCCTTCAAAATTATTCAATCGCCATGGGACCAAGCCACTCACACCTGCAAGTATTGGGCCATATTTTGACCTACTCATCAAAATTGAATTTACAGTTTCGGCTACCCAAAACAGACAGACAGACAGACAGACAGACAGACGCGCGGCTACTCCTATAGTGTATTAGATGTGTTACGTAAGATCAATTTTGAGGATCTGATCAAAGACTGCAATTAAAAAAAATAGGAGAAAACTTTTCACCTATAAATAAAGTGGAAGTAGAGTCAAAGCTCTCTTATTGGGACTACTTGGGCCAAGGAGTGGTCCGAGTAATGCAAGGAGCAGAATAATGCACGGAGAAAATAATAATATAAAAAATATAAAAATTCTAGGTGAATAGGCTACAGAAAATTATACATTCATTTTCCAAGATGTTGTTTCAGCAAATTGCGAATATTGTAATTTTTCGTGAAATGACTTTAGTCTTATGGTCGGCCATCATGGTGTTTCATGTCTTATCAGCAGCACGAGAAGCTCCTGGTCGTCTTCCCCGCTGACTGTAGTGCGCATGCGCCAGTTCTCCCCACACTGGTCCAACCTGGTCCTGCTCGCTGGCCTGGCCCAGTCTCGTCCGTTCCAGCCCGGTCCAACCCGCCTCGCGAAAACAGTGGCCGCCCGGGACTAGTCCAGTCCAGACCGGGCCAGAGCAGTCGCGAAAACGCGCTATTACTAAAACCAACTTCATGTCTGACCTGGTAAATGCTAGAGTCCTTTCCCGCCCTTATTGGTGGTTTTATTTCCTCCAGACCTTCACAGATCCCTTCAGATACCTCTAACACGTAATTATAAAGTGGGGGAAAGATTAAAAAATATAAGAAAAATTACTAACCTAACCTCCATATAACCTAACCTAACCTGGTAAAATTCTAGTTCTTCCCCGCCCTTAGGTCTCGTTAGGAGGTTATTTGTGAGGTTAGGTTAGTAATATTATTTTGGGGGTTCCAGGGGGGTCATTAAGGGGGGGGCGGGGGTTGAAGGGGCATCGCTCCCCAATCTATAATTACGTTTTAGTGGTATCTGAAGGGATCTGTGAAGGTCTGGAGGAAAAAACCCACTAATAAGGGCGGGAAAGGACGGTTATAATGGACGAGAGTTTCGCGGTCGTTTTCAGAGACACAGACTATTTTTTCTTGGCCTACAATAGGTGCTTGTTCTAATGGAGATTGTTTTATTTTGCGCAAACCAAAAAAATAATAAAAAAAATAAAAATAAAAAATAAAAAAAGTATACTTTGTGGTTAAGGTTTAAATAATTAAATAAATTTGTGGTTAATTAAAACCTATAAGGTTAGGTTAGGTTTCATTAAAACCTTTAAGGTTAGGTTAGGTTTCATTAAAACCTTTAAGGTTAGGTTAGGTTTCATTAAAACCTTAAGGTTAGGTTAGGTTTCATTAAAACCTTAAACCCCTTCACTGCGGCTGGTACAAATACGGTCTCTTTAGCTATCTAAGGGTTCACTGCGGCTGGTACATATAGGGTTTCTGTATTTAAACTCCGCACTCAATGATATTATGGGTAAATATTCGTTGTGATAGGCTTGTATGGCAACAGTGTCAAGTGTTTGCGATATAATAGAACCTCTTTTTCTGCTTGAGTGAGTTAGTGTGACTAATAAGGTCAAGCGGTACAGTACGACGTGTTGACGCTGCCGCGTCCTCTACTTCAACGGCGAGGCAAAATAGTCAAGATATTCAACATATTCTTGATGGATATAAAACAGAAGCATGAATGAATGCATGAATGAATGAATGAAGCATTTATGTACCAAAATAAGCTGTATTATGTTGAGTAGTAAGTGGTTTCATTGTGCGCCTGGCAGCACGGTCACGCCCTGTTGCTGCACTCTGACGCAGCTCCTCACTTAGCTGGTAGCCTCCACCAAGACCAAACATAGATTTTCTGGTATGGAATGAGCATCCTATTCATTTAGGCATTTTAAAATATGATCAGTAATTATTTTAATTTTAATAAAACCTGCCGCACAGGAGTTTAGGCCTATGAATTTGATATCAGCAGTGAAGGGGTTAAGGTTAGGTTAGGTTTCATTAAACTAGAAGGTTAGGTTAGGTTTCATTAACCCTTTCACGCACGGTGACGCGGACCGCGTCAAAACGGCCCGTCTGCAATCTGAGCTTTTGACGCGAATTGCGTCAAAAAACAGTTAAAAATTCGCCAAAAATAAAGTATTTATCAAAATTGCGTCAAAAGTTTCTGCATCAAAGATCCAACCTAGAGCTATAAAATAAACTAATTGTCAACTCTCTCGTGTGAGCGGATGTGAAATGATAAGGGTTTGTGTGTCAGTTTCCACTCAGCAGGCAGCCTGTGCGCGCGGATTGTCGTCCCTTTAAAATGTGTCCCGAGCTGGCCATAATGGCCATATGAAAATTATAATGGTAGCGTTGGAATCCTCATAAAAATCCGCTTTAAACCATAAAAAGTTGACTCAGGAAGTTTCGAACTACGAAGTGGTGAACGTAAGTATTTCTTATTTCTCTTTACTCAATATTTTTTCGGAGTCGGTAAATTCCGCTATTTATTTGCATTTCTTGTTATTTTTTTCTTTCATAAGGCAGAATAATCTCTTCCAAAACCAATGATATATAATAATGTCAGGAAAAAAGAATACATGTTGGTGAAATTGATAACATAAAAAATTATTCGCCGCACAGTCTGGCCATTTCGCGGGGCCCCTTAGGGAGCATAAGACGGATGTTGCAGTGGACTGAAAAACTTATTAAATTTTTCATGCGTGAAAGGGTTAAAAACCTATAAGGTTAGGTTGGTATCATTAAAACATGTAAGGTTATTTTGGTTTCATTTTTTATTTTATTATTTTAATTTTTTATTTTGGGGGGTTTTGGTTTGCGCAAAAAAACTAGCACCATTAGAACAAGCACCTATTGCAGGCCAAGAAAAAATAGTCGGTGTCTCTGAAAACGACCGCGAAACTCTCGTCCATTATAACCGAGTTCCCTGTGTCTGTATGTGTGTGTGTGTGTGTGTGTGTGTGTGTGTGTGTAGTTTGGGCGAAGGGGGAGAGTGTGGGGGTAAATTTTTACGATGGCACCAAATTTCCCTACACAATTGGGAGCATGGTTTTTGTTTACCTTATTGTATTCTAAGAGACATTTTCTCAGTGAGCTTTCCGTCGCAAATCAATAGTTTCGAGATATAGAACATCTTAGGTGGGGGGAGGAATATGTCTCCTTGTTTACAAAATGCCTCCCTCTTCCTCTTCTTGTGACCTGCATCGCTTTTGTTTCGGAGACGCACCCGTGGCTACCTTACCTAACCTAACCTGAACCTTACCTTACCTAACCTAACCTAACCTTTAACCTCCTAACTGGGTCCAATAATAAAAGTTTAATTAAAATACCAAACAAAAGCGATGCAGGTCACAAAAAGAGGAAGGGGGAGGCTTTTTGTAAACAAAAACTTTTCCCTCCCCCACCAAAATGTTCTATATCTTTGAGTACCGGGGGTGGTGACAAGACGTTGTGTTCCAGCTCCCCCCCAAAAGTATAACCCTACTATCGTTTCACTACCACGACACTACACTAAGTTGTAGTGTGCCTGTTTCTCTGTGTGGTGACGGTGTTGAAAGGGCCCCCTGGCCCCCCCCTATTCCCGTGTTGATCCGCCTGACAAGACGGCCCCCACCCGGTGCCGTGGCATGGCACCATTTCAACTGTCCCCAAGGGGTCCGTCGCCTTCCCCTCCGCTGGTGAGACCCCCTGCCTGAAAAAACTGCAAGCTTGCACGCTCCTTCGCCTCCATCACTCCCCTCCTCCCCCCCCCGCGATGCTATACCCACCATTCGCGCTTCTGAATCCGCCTGCTCTCGCCTTCCCAGCCTAATCCCCTCTCATCTCAGGTAAAGTGAGGACTCAGATCATTTATCAACCCCGGGAAGGTGTCCGGCGGTTTTTGATTCCTTTTTTCAAAAAAATTTGTGTCAGCATCAACCACACCGGGGGGGGCAGAGGTATCAATTTCGAGGGGGGCCAACCTTGAAAAACCCCTTTCCCAGCCCCCAAGTCTATCACAACGGGGGGAGTGGCCCCGTGAAGGCTGGGTTGCATCGGCACGACCCGCTACATGTTCGGGAATTTCCCTGTTTCCCCAAAAAGCAAAATGACGGTTCTGCTGGGGCTGACTGTATTTGGGGCCCCCCTTCCCCGTAATTTTTAGTCCCTTAGATCCCGACCCCCGCCCGGGGACGGTGAGTCGGGGGCCCAAACCCTGGCAAAGGGTCAAATTTCGGGGGCCCCCTCCAGCCCGGGGTCTCTCTAGACAAGCGGTGTACTGGGTCCGGCCCCACACCCTCCCTGTCCCCCGGGCACCCGCTGCCTCCTTTTGGCCATGGTAATGCCCCCTCAACATGAAGATCCGCTGCAGTAATGCAGGGTTTTTCAGTTAAAGGGGGGTGTGCCCGGCCGGTGTAGTACCCCTTTTTTGTGTGATGACCCCCCTCCCCTAAAAGCGTGCCCGTTTTTACCTCCAGGCGATGCAGGTGCAACCCCTTCAACTGAGCCCCCTTTTTCCATCTCGGAGGAAGGGGAAGCTGAGGGACCACCCGGACCTTCCGCCCAAAGGGGGGCCCCCCGTAGGGAGCCGTCCTCCCCTATCGCCCCCTTCCGTGCCAGCCGTTCCAGTGCCTCCCCTGCCTGCGCCAAATCCAAGGCCGCCCCCTGATCCTATGAGCCCCTCCTTTACGTTGTCCAGCTGGCTGCTGGCTGCGTCACCCCCCCCGTCCACCCACTATCAGGGGCCCCTTCCCCCAAACCCCCAAAGGCGCCAACAGCCCCCCCCGGACCGTAACATCCCCAAAAACTTAAATATAGGCACGGCCCTCCTTCCACCCGGAGGGGCCCTTGGGGAGGATATGGGGGGACTTTCCATCCCCCACCCCCTTATCACCTAATCCCCCACCCCGACCTGTTCCTTTCCCTGCCTTCCCAGCCTCAGCGCCAGCCCAAACTGCCGGGCAGCTCAACACCCCTCCCTCACGGGCAGTGCTAACCTTGCCCCCCCTTCCCCCTTCTCGGGCCCAGCATGCTTCGGGCTTTCGGCCCAGCCTTCTTAAAGGGAATTGCCCCCATTGCATTAAATTTTTTTAATCTCCTTATTCGGGTTCCAGCCCCCAGGGACAGCCTCATTCGATGCCGCCACCCCCTTACCTTTCCTTATTCAATCACGCGGTGAGCCCTTTTACCCCCCTCCCACTTATCTTCTGGAACGCCGGTCTCTGTCCGGAAACTTCCAGTTTTTAAAACCACGCTTCATCATCACTCCTCTAGTTTTTTGGCGTCTGTGAGACGTGGTCACAACGCATTCTCCCCCTCCTTCCCAATATGCTTCTACAGGAGGCCCCGGGGGGACCGGCGGGGCAGGAGGGGGCCCTCTTTGCTGGCCCACCGCCCCTCTCTTCTCCCCCTCTATACACCCCTTTTCCCTGGGGTGGCCTGGAACCGGGGGGGGACTTTTATTTTTGATTAGGGCCCCTTCAGTTTCTTTTATTACAACCATGTTTAGATAAACCCTTTCAGAATTCCAGCACTTTTTCTCTAGCTTTCCCCCCAGCTTTAATAAGGGGTGTTTTAATGCCCATCATGACCTCTGGGAACCGCCCTCCCCGGACCCGGAAAAAACCGCTCGGGCGGCCCCTCTCGAGTTTTTCTGGGGACAGTGCTTCTTTATCTCTCCTTACTCCCCCTGGCCTCCCCCCCCAAATGACCCAGTTCGGGGAACCCCTCCCCCTTTGGGACCTCTGCCTGGGTAAGGCCCCCTCCTCCTCACCACGTCCAATTTGGCCCCTTTTACAGGGGAGCGACCATTTTCCTTGTTTTTTCCTTTCCCTTCAGTCCCACCACCCCCCCCCCCCTTCACGCAGACCTTTTGGTCTTACCAAGGAGACTGGGGCTCTTTTCAATCAGAATTAAATTACTTACCCCTCCCATTACCCCCCCTTCATCGGTATTTTTAAATACCTCCGGTCACCCTGGGGCGGGGGGCCCACCACTTTAATCTAATATTTCCCCCCACCCCCCCCCGCTTTTTCCCCGAGCCCCGGTGGCCCCGGGAAAGTTGCGGCAGCCCTTCAGGCCAAACCCCAAACCCTTTACTGCGTGGCGAAAAACCCCCATTCCCTTGCTCCTATCGTTTCCGTTTTTTGGGGCCCGATGCAAACGTGTTATTCTTGTGAGAAACTTCTGCATGGGCCCCTTTTTTGGTTCCCTGTCCTTTTCCTCCCCCATCTCCCGGGCTTGGTCTTTTTCGGAAGATGGTCCACCCCCAGGGCCCCCCTTCCTTTTCCCTTATAATAAAGGTGCCCTTTGTCACTGATGCCGAAAAAAATCGAGTGCCCTTTCCTCCCCCATTCACACTACACTCGGCTCTCCAACCCCGTACCCCACTGTGTTACCCCTTCCACACCGGCCCTACAATTAGCATGCTAAACCCCCAGGAGCTTTTCTCTCTTTACACGCCCCGTCCCGGGAAGGCGGTGGGGCCCGGACAAAATCCCAACGAGTTTTTTCGCCGCCCCCAGATGCTCGGGTCCCTCCCCCCCTTGGACGCCTCAACGCCCGCTGGCTGTCGGGGACTTCCCCCCTGTTGGGTCTGCCATCACAAACCTATTTTAAGCCGGCAAGGCCCCTTGAGGTTTTTCCTCCTATGGCCCCCTTTCCTTCTCTCTAATCTCGTAAGGGAGTAGAACAAAAATACGGTGTAGGTTTTACATGGTGGTTGGAACACAAAAACCCTTTTTCCCCTCAAACAGTTCGGGTTTTTGTCCCCACCGGGGCACCCTGCTGCCCCGCTCCCGCTGGAGCACCACTACAGGAAGATTTCCCCCAAACAATACACTAATAGCCTTTATGACCTCCCAAACACTTTTTTACACCCCCTCCATAATGCCTCATTGGGAAAAATTTCCCGCCCAGGATGCATGGGTCCCCCTCCAAAGGGGTTTTTAAAACCCCCCTGTCTTCCAGGTCCTTCTCTCGGTGATCGGGAAAAACCCCTTCCGGTCTTTCCCGGTCACCAGAGGGGTCCCAGGGGTTTTCCCCCTCGTCCTGTCCTCTTAACTCTTTCTTTTAGACTTTCCCTGCTTCCATGCACACGCACCATTATCTGATGACTCTCTCTCATTTTCTCTGCTCCACATCCAGGGGGCTCAAGACCATTTCAACTTGGGGTTGATGCCGTCCCTCAGGACCCCCCGTTGGGGCCCGACGGGGGATGCCCCGAAGTTAGCCTTTGTGCTTCACCCGAAGGGATTTCCCCAAAATCCCAATGGTCACCATTAATGGGGCCCCAATTTCCCCTTAAAACCAGCACAAAAAACCCTTTGGGTTTTCTGTTGGGTGGCCCCCGCCTAACCTGGGGCCGCCCCAAAGTACCTGGTGACCTGTGCCTCAAGAGGCTAAAATTAATGAAGTCCCTTTCAGGGGTCAATGGGGTGCGGACAGGGAAAACCCTCCTTCATTCATAGCATTTCACCGTACCGCTTAGACTCGGGGTGAGGTTAGGTGCGGGCCCCACCTTCCCCCCTCCCAAGTTAGATGTAATCCAGAAAAATGCCCTTCGATAGCTTTGGGGGCCTTTAGGTCCTCCCCAGTCACAGCCCTTCAGGCAAATCCTCCCTTTTTCCCCGTCCACCCCGCTCACCCCTGGTCCGCACCCACACAAAAATTGCCTCCTCTCCAGCCCATGCCCTCCACTCCCCCCTCCTCCGACACGGTAGGAACCCTTTTAGGCCCCCTGCCGTATCAACCCACACACCTTTGTAAGCGGCCCTCTCCTTCTTGCTTCTATCCGGGGACTCCCCCCCCCTTTTTACTTGGGGAAGACCTCCCCTGGGCCCTTTGGTTTTTCCCCTTTTCTTCTCTAATTTCTCTGTCCCTTCACACACCAAACCCCCTGGTCCAAGGTGCCTGTCCGGTGCAGGGCAGGGACCTTTTTTATCCCTCCTACACACCCCTACAATAACTCCCTCCACATTTCCCGAGGCTCCCCCCTCCGCCCCTCCCTCTGTAGGGGCGGCCATGTTCACCCCGGGCCCGGTCACGCCCCCGCCTGGGGGTTGCCCACCCCCTGCCTCCATCTGCGACAGAAATTTTTCCATCAGGGGGCATCAAAATGCCCCCACCGGGCCCCCCCCCTGTGCTGTAACCCTTTTCACTGACTCCCCCCAGCCCTCCCAAATTTTCCGACGCACCGCCTATCATCACCATGCCCTTTGTTTTCACATCCACCACTCTTGCTCATTTTCCTCCCTGGCCTGTCTCCACCTTCGTGGGGTTCCCCCCCACATTGGTGTGGGGCAACACGTGGGCCCACAGGGCGGCAGCGGGGCACACTCCCTCCCCTCTCCCATAGACATGACCCCCGACCACTGATTCCCTGATTTCAGATAATGAAAACCCACACTGGGCAATGAACTGACGACGCCTTACAGTAAATTTCCTTTGGGCTATACGACTACCACGACCCACGGGGGGACCCACCCCCCCCTCCCTGGACACCGCGTCCCCAGACTCCCGGGTTTCCACACCCGCCTCAACGCCCACCTACACAAATGGGCATGACAGATGACCCTCACTGCCCCTGGTGCCCCACATACCCGGACACACCTGAACACCTCCTCCTGCAATGTCCTCGTCACCACTCCCACCGCAGGGGCACTCCTCCAATCTCTATCCCCACTCCTCCTCGCAGGCCAACTCTAGCTGACCTCCTGGGTGGCTCTCCAGACCCCGGCTTGGCCTTCAAAAATTCTCAAACACACCGGGACCTTCCTAACACAAATCGGGCCAACGCACAGGACTAACCTGCTAACCCATCTGCATACTGCCCCCTTCGGGCACTAGAGGCTGTGGTCACCACAGCCTGCACGGCCCCTTTCAAACCCCCAACAACAACAATAAAATGTTTTTATATCTCCGAAACTATTGATTTGCGACGGAAAGCTCAAAGAGAAAATGTCTCTTAGAATACAATAAGGTAAAAAAAAACCATGCTCCCAATTGTGTAGGGAAGTTTGGTCCTATCGTAAAATAATACCATGTGGGAAAAACGCTACCGTAGAAATTGACCGAAATAACTAGTGTACGAACGGGACAAAAAACCCTTCTGGTCCTAGTTTAAATTAATACCCATAAAAAAAAAAGGTATTATTCTAGTGTTCCTAGTACAGTAATAGTAGTTCCTAGTCTAGTACTCCCCCTCTCCCACAAAACAGGCTTGGGGACCTGGGGCAATGGCGGGATATTTGGCTGGGGGTAAAAAAATATGCGTCGCAACCACATAGTTTTGAGTTAGGTGTGTTGTAAAAATTCCCTAGATCTAGGGAAAAATTTCTTTGGATTTCTTCTGAGTCCAGAGACGTGTGAACCTGACGATCCCACAGAATGAGACCGAAGGGTCCCAGAACCCCCCCAAATCCCCCCCTAGGAGGTTAGGCTAGATTTTTTTAGGTCAGGTTAGATTTGGTTAGGTTAGGTTAGGTTAGATTTGATTAGGTTAGTTTATCGGTGGGTTAAGCCCCCGCTAGGATAGGTAATTTTGGTTTTGAACAAATTTCTCTAGATATAAGGCAATGACCCTAGATCTAGGGAATTTTACCCCTACAAAAACTCCTTAAATTACGTATTTTCCCACGCATAATTTGTTGCCCACCCGAAAACCCCGCGTTCCCCCCGGTCTTGACTTGTTTTGGGGGAAGTGGGGAGTCGGGGCAAAACACTAGAACTTTCCCCAAAAAAATCCATTTTAAACGTCAAAAAAAGTCAATTGGGGAAAATTTTCCTTTCCACCCCCATCCCCAAAAAATCCCCAAAACCACCAAAATCCCAAAAAAAAAAAACATTAATTCCTGATTCCTGAGTCTGGGCAAATATTTGGGAAAAACTCATCCTTCCGGCTTTGACTAAAAATGAACACCGCACGTATTGATTTTGTTGATTTCACTCTGTAAAGGTTTCCCAGCGTGCGCTACCCTTGGTTAACCCACACGGCCGCTATGAAATATGAGGGGCCTAAAAACTTTTAAAGTCAGTTAGGTTAGGTTAGGTTGGGTTTTAGGTATCCTTTGGGGTTTAAGGTTAGGTTGGGTTAAAATTAAGTAACTTGGGGTTTTAGGTTAGGTTGGGTATATTTTGTGGTTAAGGTTGGTGTTTTTTACTATAGTGACTTTGATATTTTTTGGGACCATAAATATTTATATTTGCCCCCCCCACCCAAAAACCCGTATTCCCGCCTTTTTCCCCGGGCTTTTGGGTGGGGGGGGGAAGAAAAAAAAAGATGGGGGAAGGACTTTTTTCCAAAAAGTTTTACCAATTTTTCCCTGCCAAAATTTTTTGTGTTTTTCTGAGGAGATTTTTTATTTTTTTTTTTATTTTCAAAAATTATTTTTTTGCTCAAAAAAAAAAATATCTCCATTAGAAAAAGCACCTTTTTTAGGCCGGGGAAAAAACTAGTGGTGCCCTCTGAAAAAGACCACAAAAACTCTCCCCCCATTATTACCAGAAAAAAAATTTACGTCAAATAAGTCAATTCGGACAATTTTTTCTTCCACCCCATCCCCAAAACCCACAAAACCACACAATCCCCAAAAAAAAACGAAAATTCCCACGAAAACCACCAAAACACCCAAAATATGGAGCAAAAAAACACGTCTTTACATAACCCTTAATAACCCTTAAATTAAAAGGTGACACAAGGAAAACTACGCGCTATAAAGGTGGGGAGTGTATGATGTACTCACCGTTGGGTATTGTGTTGTTGTTGTTGTTTTTTTAAGGGCTGCGGGGATCCCTTGGGAAACTATGACCTTGGGTGAGGTCCTATGATGCGATCACAGGCGCTGTATTTGACCTGTTTTCCCAGGAAGGAAGGTGGGGCGGTGACGGCGGTTGCCGAGAGGGGGAACACCAGCCCCGCCAGCAGGGGGGCAGGTAAAAGGTGTTGACGTTCAGGGGATGAGGGGGGTTGTACACCACACGGTGGAGTGGAAGCGCGGACACGCGCAAAAGTGTTAATAGTCCCCGGAACATTTATGCACAGGGCAGTAGGGGGTCGGGGGACAGACGGAGGCATCAAGTGAGCTGTGGTTTTTCGGGCCCCAGGCGGGGGCGGGGGGAGGGGCTAAAGGGGGCACGGGATTTTTTTTTTCCCCGGCTGGGGGGAAAGTCACTGCGGTAAGGGGGCCAGGAGGTGATGCGGGGGGCATCGCCGAGGTGTTTTTCCGGGCGGAGGGGCGGACCCGGGAGAGAGGCTTTTGGGCCGCGGGAGCGGCAGAGGTAAGGGTGTGGGTTTTTACATCTTTAAAGGCCCCAGCCTGGCAAGAACCCCCCTTCTTGCCTGGGATCCCAGCGTGGGGGGGAACCCCTGAAAGTGATCCCCCCACCCCTCGTTGGTAAGGGGAAAAGGGGCCCTCTGGATGGTGTGGAGAGGGACGTAGGGGATGGGGATGGGGGGAGAGGAGGAGGGGGAGTGAGGAGAGGGAGTCTGTGAACACAGCCTTCCCCTTGGTGTCCCCGGTGTGGAGGTGTTAGGGCCTGGTGGAGGGCATAGGCCAATTTTAAGACATCTGTCTCCGGGGGAAGCCTCCACGCCTGCAGATGGAGGGGGCAGGATCTAGATGGCGCCGCCGTGGAGGGGGGTAAGGGGAGTGAGGCCATCTTGAACATTTATGTGGTGGGTAAGCGATTGCCACCCGCTAAACAGAGTCGCCGCCAAATAGGGTAGAGTCCGAGGGGGGGGGGGGGGGGGGGGGCCTGGAAGGTGCAGGGAAAAACCTGGGGAGGTGCCCCACCCCCGGGTGGGGGGAGAGTGTGGGCTGGTGGGTTGTGGTGGGTGGTGGTGGGCCTAAGGGGGACCCCAGTGGGGGCCCTAACCAAAAGGGGGTTCCCTGGCACCCGGAGACCAAACGGGGCGTGGTGATCCACACCAGAGCCAGCGTAAGAGCACAAGGGGGTGAGAGGGGGGAGGCCAGAGGGGTGGTACGCTGGCATAAAAAAACCCCTTTCGTAGGTGGAAAAGGGGAGGATGCCACTTTCGGCATGCGGGAGAAAACCGGGAAGATTTATGGCCCCCATGGAGATTCGAACGCGGCATTCTAAAGGGGCCCAGCTTGGTCAATGTAGAGGGCAGCCGCCCAAAAAATGCTGCTCCCGTACAGATTTGGGGGTCTGATGGGGGAAGGTAATATTGGAGGAGGAGATCCCGGTTGCCCCCCCAACGGACCCGGTTCCTCTTATGAATCCAGGCGCTTTTTGCAGGGGGTGCAGAATTTCCACAGCCCCCCCCGGAGAGGGGAGGACCGTCCAGCCGCGCCCCGGAAAGGGTGCTCCTGGAGTAAGGGCCCGGGGGCCGCACAGTTGGAGGGGGGGTGGGGAGGGAAGCCGCTTGAGGGTAAAAACAATAAGTGTGTTTTTGGGGGCACTGACCTTCAGACCCCAGGTGGTCACCCAGTACCGAGGGAGATTGCTGCCTCTTGAGGGGGGTCTGCGCCGGGGCCAATTTGGGGCCCGGTGACACGGTATATCGTCAGCATAAGAGGGGTGGGAGGGGGCGGAAAGGTGGAGGCAGAGGAGGCGTTAAATAAAAGAGGATTAGAGGACCTTGGGGAACCCTTGTAAGGGGACGGGGGGGCGCAGAGGGGGCACCCACTGCAACCCCGGTACGAGCGACCGCCAAGGAAGCCCCTGGACCCGGGGCAAGGGGGGCCCGGTAATGCCATCCGGGCCCGGCTTGTATAGGATCCCTCGTGGGGCCATCAAAGGCCCCTCCGGTAAAGGGAAAAAAAGAGTGTAGCATGCCTGGCGCTGCGGTGGGTGTCGAAATAGGAAAATCAAAGCTGGCCCAGCCCGTCCCCTTGGCCCCTATGGGGTCGAAAGCCCCCTGCTCCCCCCTTAGCAGTCGCTTTCCTCAACCCCCAGGGGGAGACGTGTGGACACCCGGCGCTCCATCAGTTCCCAAACAGGAGAGGAGACTATGGGCCGTAGGAAGAGGGAGAGAAGGATCTTTACCCGGCTTGTGGGGGGGATGAGGACAGAGGGGCTTCCAACAGGTGGGGGTAATTTTTTATCTCCCCGCTGGCATTTTAAAAGCGTAAGAGGCTTCCCGTAGGGGGGGGGGAAGGTGGGTAGGGGAAATGTAAGGGATTGGTCGTGTCCCCCCTCCCTTTCCAGTACGAGTTTGGGGGCAGGGGCCCCATCCATTCCCGCCGGGCGTAAGCTGGTTAGCTCAGGAAGACCAGGGGGGGGGGGGGTGGAGGGAAAAAGGGGGGTGGTGGAGGTCCGCAGGAGGATGGAAGTAGGGGGAAGCCCCAAATTTCTGGTGGTAGTCCGAGCCAGAGCCCCCTTTCCTTCCCGGGGGCATCCCCAAAAAGAGATGGGCACCATCCTCAGAGGGATGGGGTGATGCGCCTTCCCCGCCCCCCATGAGTGCAGGAAGTCCCCGGTTCTCTTGGTGGAGGAAGAGAAGGGAGGGAGGAGCAGTGGGAACCCCCCGGCCCCTCCTCGGGCCTTTAGGGTGACTTGGGTGAAAGGGGTTGAGCGGGGGTGTTAGTGCCTGCCAGACGTGGTGTCCTCCCCACTGGTTTCCGGCCCCCGCGGGCCAAGCCCGGGGGACATCGTCATTCCACCCTGGTTTCCCCGGGGGACGGGGTGTGCACGCGTGGCAAGGTGAAACAGCCGCCCCCCGCCCTTTTCCAGGTCTGATGGGAAGGAAGACGCGGCGTCCTCCAAGGGTAGAGTGGATATCCGGGGAGGGTGGAGGGCCCCCTGTAAAAGCGGCCCCTCGGGGGATTTATTTTCCACGGGGCAGGCAGCAGGGGTGGGGCTTCGGGGAGCCTGTGGGGGCAGAGGCCAACAGGAAGGTGGTCCCCCCCCATGTAAGGGCCCTAGAGAAAGGTGGAGATGGGAAGGCCGGGGCCCCAATAAACAGGTCCGGACCGAGGGAGACCAGTGTGGGGGTGGAACCTGGTGGCCCGACCCGGCGGGCCCGCAAGGGGAGGTGAGGAAGTCCCCCCTTATCCGAATAATGTTTACCTGAAGGGTTCCGTTTGTGGGGAGGCAGGGGAGGCTCCCCCATTGGGGGTGTGCGTTAAAATCCCCCAGATGATCCCGGGGGGGGGAGAGAGGCGATATAGTGTTCGATCTCCTGTGAAGTGGCGGCACCACCCGGGTTTTATTTACTGCCACGGTGAGCCAACCCCTCCCGGGGGCTAACCCCGGCAGCAACGATTCCAGGCGCCCACCCCGGCCCCCTGGGGAAGGGGGGAAACGGGGAGTGAAGCAAAAACGTCTGGAGGGGAAAGGGGGACACCTCCACCACGGCCCCTGTTGGCGGTCTTGCCGGGTAGATAGCCGGAAAGGGTTAGCGCGAGGTGAGGGGGGAGCCAGGGCTCGCACAACCCCGACCACTGAAGGAAGTGAGTCCCGCAGTAGGTTTGCAGTTCAGATGATTTCCCGGAGGAGAGACCGGGATTCCCGAGGAGGAAGGTGAGGGGGATATCCCATTCAAAAGGGAGGAGATGAGCATGGAGAGGGTGGGCCACAATGGGGAGAATGATGGCACAGGGGTGCCCCCTTTTGGTAGAGTTGGTAACCCTTCCAAGGAGGGGGAAAAAAAAGATTACTGATCCCGGAGGAGGCGGAAAAAGCTGTGTGCAGTTTAGTGCAGGGCCGGGCGGGGCGGGAGGCCTGGGGGAAAACGGGGGACGGGGTCAAAAAGGGGCGGCAGGGGGAAAGGCACGCCTGGTTTCCCCCCACGGGGGGTGGGGAACCGGGGCCCGGGGCATTCAGCCTGAGGGGGAGTGGGTAATTCAGCTCGAGATTTTGGGGGGGGGGGTGTAGACGGAGGGGCCCGATATCCGGGGGGTCGACGGGTTGCGCAGGCGGATGCGACGGCCACGGAGGAGGAGGGCGCCGGGTTAGGTCGGAGGGGGAGCTGAGGCAAGGGGGCTCATCTTCCGGGGCCTCCTGCAGCGGGCCGTACCTATTCCCCGTGGCGATGGCGGAATACGACATACCCGGGGGACCCCCGTACTGGGGGAGAGTAGGTCACTTGGGGCAGGGTTTGGGTTTGGGGGGTTTTTGGGGGTGCGGGGGCCGGAAAACTAGGCAGGGGCGAAGTCCCTCCCTGCGTGGAGGGCGTGCAGGGGCTCCCCCCCCGCGCCAATCAGCATAGAGCTGCGGCCCGGCAGTTTAAAGTGCAGTGCGCAGACCTGGGCCCATTTTTCCCCGACTGGAAAAAAGCGAAAGGGCCGGGGCGGGGGATGTCGTCTCGCTAGGGTAGGCCCGTGCACCTGGAGCCGCACCGGAGACCTGCAGGTTTAGGGAGGGGCCGATCCCCAGGCCCCCGAGCAGCGGGCAGAGGGGGAGGTAGGGGCGGCCCAGTAACCAACGGGATGGCCCAACCCTTTTGGGAAGGGGCCCACTCCCCCTTTTGGCGGAGCCCCCTTTCCATGGGGTACCTGGGCAGATTGTGGGCCGGGACCCGGTGATCTCGACCACCTCGCCACCACGAAGGATCGAAATCCCCCAACCCCAGTGATGTCAGTTAGTCACCCCGGGGCCCCACCCCCTTGGGAATCAGGGGCCTTCACGCTCAACCCCCCGGGCAGGTGACCTCCCATTCCCCCAGGGTAAAGGAGGCCTGCCCCAGTTCAGGTACCTTGGGGATGTTGTGCTCCCAGATCACAACAATAAGGGCACAGCCGTTTCCCAGGGCGCGGGTTTCCCCCTCGAGGACATACTTGCCGAGGGTCGAGAGGTGGAGAGCATGGGAGACCCGGCACGGATTAGCAAAGACCCTTGCACCCGACGCAGCTCTGAGGAGGTAGGACGCCTGGACATATGCAACCTGAGAGGACAGTGTGTTGACAGAAATTGGGGGTCACTGGTATGGGGGTTTTATAACTGGTCAACGTTACTTGAAGGATATTATTTGGGGATGATTTGATAAAAGATTACAACTTGAATGGAGGATTTAACTTAGTCTTCTGACTTCACTATATGATTATAGTTTGACCACTTCTCACTACGGAGAGTACTGAACAAGGGGGTATACTTAAGGGAAAAGATAATAAGGTTTAGGTTATGGGGATTTGCTGCCACCAGCCCTGATGAGTATTTCACTATGATTACTCCCGGGGCACGTTAGTTTAATATTAATATTAGATTGATCTTGGTAGTCGTGGTTGGTACGAGGGCTTATACCGAAACAAGGCTTGGACTCTCTTGGAAGTGTGGGGAATTATTGTCCTAACTCAGAATAATCACCTGGGTTTTCATAATAACACAAGAACTATATTTGTAAATGATATCCTATTATTTTGGAAACATGGTAAGTCTCTCACTTGAGATCATCTTCAGCATATAAGGGTTAACACTATACCGAGAAAAATCTACTCGGAAATAAGAAACTTGATTTTCACACCCTGACGTAGGAATTTTCCTAAGTTATGAGATAAAGCTCTAATGAGCATAAATCTCCTTCCCTAGAATTACCCTTCAGGGAATTGCCCTACACTAGGTAACATACCACTTAATATTTATAAAAACACACATGGAAGATAGGTATCTAGTAGAGAAAGAAAATGGCGAGACAGTTTGGTATGTGTTTCAGTAAGACCATGTGGCCATTCCAGGAGGTTTCGCGCCAACCTTGAGGAGCGCGGAGAGAACACTCTTAATATCACTTATAAGGATGGGCGGAATATCTATGCTTAGTGACACTGAACTGTACCTATATATTTATATAGAAATATATAGATGGAATATACTAGGGGAGAAAAACCACCGGAGCCCGGGGCAGATGTCTTACCTTGAGGAGCGCGGAGAGAACACTAACTCGTGCCCTGCGGGCTTTCGCACCAAGAAAAAAAAAGAACTTGTTTGGAAAGTCTCACCGTGACCTTAATGAACAACTTATAATCCCGAACCAACTATTAAGTAATGAAAACTCGCGTATCCCCCGAAGAGGCCGTCCCTAATACAAACTGGCTACTTTGATATAAGAGAATTTAATGTCTTAATCTAATATTCACGAAGGTTGGTTTATATGTAATATCGACAATCCGAACACCTATTTCAGAGCGAGGTGGTATTGAAATTGTGTTTAGAACTTTGGTAGGCTTTCATTTTAGCGTGTATCATTATTACAACCGCCATATATGACCATAACCGATAACGATAGGGATTATTTGAAAGCCATGAGGATTTTAGGAGGGCTCCTCAATCTGAGAAGATGGTTTGGAAAGAACGAAAAGAATGGAATCGTTTTAGGACTGATGCGCAGAATAATTATCCCGATTTGTGTCTCGCATACGGCAATATCGGGGGGGGGAATGGAAGGAAGGAACGAAAAAGTGACGGGTGGAAACACGAAAGAATATAGAAACAAAATGGCGTCTAGGATGCCAAATGTTGAGAAAAGATGGCGGAAAGCTAGAATAACGATGATTCTCCTTAACAAAGAGAAAAAAATTAACTACTGACAAGACATAGCTCGGGAATTTCATAATAATAATTTTTCCTACTCATTTCCCGAATATGGGCATTCAACATGGTGTCGGAGTCGATGCGAGGTGCTTATCATGACCTTCCTGCGAGGGAGAAGGAGCCCGTGCCCTCTTGCTGGCGGGGGAAGGGAGGACCGGAGGCTTCATCCTCCTGGACATCCATGGTCCTGGCTCGGTCCCCGGTGGACGTGTCAGACATTGCGGCGGCAGACGGGAAACACAGACTGATGAGCAGCTGTCCACACTACCCAGCGATGGGTGGTAGGCCACAACGTCAAAGCACACGGGCTTGGGCGATGGCGAAGTCCCAGCTGTGCAAGATGCAGCTCAAGCGACCCGAAGTGCGAGCTGGTTACAACTGTGATGCTGAGTCGGAGCGAGAGCCGGTGAAGCTATCACACTGCTGCCGGGCTGTCACTCCGTTAGGTATTGTGGTGTCTTCGATGATAACTACGTCGTCATCGTCCGAATTGTAACTATTGTCAAGACGTCCATTTGTATGTGGTCGGCCATCTTGGTGGCTGTGGGAAGGCGCGCACGAGCACGAGTTGTGACTATTCTCCTCTCTGTCCACTGTCCCTGTCCTGTCGTCACTCTCTCCTGTCGCTCTGTCTGTCCTGTATGCCTGTCTCTCTCTGTCGGTCTGTACTGGACCTGTCTCTCTCCTCTCTGTCTGTCGATCCCGGCTGTCTGTCTGTCTCTGTCTCTGTCTGTCTACTGTGCTGGTCCCTGTCTGTCCTCTCTCTCGATCTGTCGGTCTGTCTGTCTCTCTCTCTGTCTCTCACCTCTCTGTCTGTCTGGCTATCTGTTTGCTTTCTGTATCTGTCTAGATTTTTCTGTCGATCTGTCTGTCTGTCCCTGTCTGTCTGTCTGTCTGTCTGCCCTCAGGGTGGGCAAGGTTAGTAGAGACAGTGAGCTCGCAATGTGCCAGCGTCCCTCTGTGCATTCGGTCAGCGTTCGAATCCCGCCTAGTTCGTGCTGACGTGGCGGCGCTTTGTATAGTCAAATAACCCTTGTAGTTGTACTACTCCTAATGTATGATCATCTTATCTTGTTCTGTCTGTCTTTCTGTCTGTCCTGTCTGTCCTGTCTGTCTGTCTGGCTGTCTCTCTCTCTCTCTCTCTTCTCTCTCTCGCTCCTCTCGTCTCTCTCTCTGGCTATTTCTTTATTTTTCTTTCTGTGTCTGTCTTTTCTGTCTGTCTTTTTTTCTTCCTGTGTCTGTCCTCTCTCTAATTCCTAACAAACACTTCCTAATGACAACATTGGTCTTATGATTTGTTTATTTAGCCCCAAAACAAGTGATGAGCTTTGTAAGAATGAGTTTCTGTTAATACTCCACTTTAATAAAGCCGTGCATTTACCTATGTTTGCATTTAAAATGTCTACTATTTAGTGGCGTATATGTATACGTGGCTAATTAATTATTAGTTTGGTTAGTTTTATCCTCCAGTTCTTCTCCATTCACGTCATCACAAAATGACATAGTGGTTTATTCCTCCCTGTTGACAGCAATAATAATATTTTGGTTTTAAGTATGATTTCGAAACATTGGGGTTTGTATTTTGGTTTGTGATGTCCCTGCAGAACATGAAATGTGGTGTGTATGACTTGGGTGTATGCTATGTATATAATATGATAACACCACCTGACTTTCCCTTCTGAGAGGAGAGGAGATAAATTGACTCGTGGACCTGATAGGGTCGCAGGGTGGGATCATGACCTCCCTTTCTTGAGTATGATACGGCAGGCCTTATCAGGCGTTCCCGGTTAACGAACAAACGAGTGGTGGTGTCGGGCATCTCGTGTGAAACGCTTTGCTAGCGGCTGGAATGTATATAGTATTAGACTCCTGAAGGAGAAACTCTGCAGATGACACTGGATCGCGAGCTGTATCCGCTCGAGTGTGTAGCCTATCCCACCCCTTTGTGCGCATATAGACGCAGCGTTTGTTTATTTACTGCATTTTTTCTCGGAAATTCTAGAAAATCATATAGTAAATCACAGGCAGCTACGGACAAACAGTGACCGAGGAAGTCAGTCAAGCTCATTTTCATCACTCCGTCGAAGATCTGAGCTGAAATGCACAACTCCAACTTGAATTCGAGCAGTAGGCTATACGTCCTGAGAAGGTTACGAACTCTGTAAGAAATGCTGCATTTCACCTTTTTATGCATAGGAAGTCGAGAAGAAAACCTCGACAACTTGATGAATTCATCGTGCCTGGAAACAACCGGTTCGAAATTGACTCAAGTCACGTGCTAGCACCGCAGCATCTTGTATGAAGGTATTAGAATACCTGTTTGATTAGGAGTTAGACACGTCGTTTTTTACCAAGAATTTTCCTCTGCGATATTTCTGTGGTATTTTCGCTCTCAAGGTACCTGGAGGACAGACATTCTTGTCTGAACACAAAAGTTGAAGGCCCTGGGCTGTGAAACCTACCACCTGGCCCAGCTGTACCCATGATTTACCGGCCTACAAGCAACCATAGCCTGCCGTCAGTTGCCCTGTGACTGGATGCTAGTTACACACAGGAAGACTGGATGCAGCAATCGTGGTACAACTCCCTACAGATGCACATCACGAGCAAACCAGCACCCCCCCAATACCGGTCAAAGTAGAGAAAGTCATGAGGCCCACAATATAATCTGGCGGATCAGTGAGGCTGGGTCCTTACTTTTTGGACTCGATGGGAATGAGTATGTCTCGCTACAAAAGTAACAGGACCGGACAAGATCTACAACTGCTAGAATATCTGTGAAGATGGCTTACGTGAGACCTGACCAGAATCCGCTGCACAAGTCTAGGCAGAGGCAACCGAGGAGTCTGTGGGGGGGGGGGGGGGCTTTGCAAAGCTAATGAAAAAACTCGCTGCCAGGAAGAAAACGAATGGTAGCTGATTCCATTGCATAACATGACACAAGATCAGATGACAACCAATACTGCCTTCGAGCTCGTATCAAAGGTCAGGCCAATGTATGGTAAGTTCGTGCTACAGTGCCAGAATTGTAATACTGATGTTCATTACACAGATGAAGATCTTGCGAGATGTGTAGCCAGGGGTTTGAATGGACATTGAAATACAGCTTGACCTTTGGTAACCCTAACCAAGAAATTGCCCCTTGAGGAGATGTTCCAAATTATTGGGCTAAAGAGCCTGGCAAGCGCTCGGCTATCACACTTACTCACTCACAGCGTAGCCGCCACTCACAGTCTTTATAAAAGGAATAAAACACAATCGTGCACCCCACCCCATACGGTGAAAGCAGTCCCTAGACACAATTCACAGGTTGGCTGTTCCTACTGCTGTAGAAATGGTCATGGCAAGAAAGCTCCACCCCACGTACGATAAAAAAGGTGTGTGCCCGGCATTTAATCACACCTGTCGAAGTGTAACAGCGACCATCACTTGCAGTTATGTGTCGCAAGTATGTCCAGCGGCTCCAAGGCATCTGCAGCGGATGACGGGGAACGTCCTTCCCAGCCCTTTGCAGTCATCCCCTCCACACCTCTGAAGACACTGTACCAATCCCCAAGGTACCACTAGCCCCTTATATCCCATGTCCAGCCAGGATGGCAAACAAGCTACCGGTCCGTTCATTGACACTGAGCCTCCACCTGTAATGACAGATTTCGGACTGCTGTGGACGACAAGCATCCGTGCCAACCAATCAATTAAGTTATCCGTGTCTGCATTGGAGCGACTACAGAGACCTGGGGATTTTCCATTGAAGGCCCCACACATACCTGAAACCTCCCAGTAATTGCCGACACAGGGCTGTCAATCCTGTCTTGCCAGCATGGTGATGAGTCGTCGCCTTGGCCTCTACAAAAAAGACCTCACCCATTCTCCATGAGAATGCATGCAGCTAACAACGAAGGTATAACAATCCTTGGTGCAGCATCCTCCCGCTTCGCTGGAACGGACACCGACAAGGGAAGACAATAGAAACTAAGACTGTGGTGTATGTCCGGATGATTCTAACAGGATCTTCCTCAGCCGCGAAAGCACTGGTGTAGCGCTTTGGCATGATCCACCAACACTTCCCACAGTTAGGGGAAGTCATGTCATCAACCTATCCAGGCCGCAGACTCATCCGAAAAAGGATCACTACCATGCTCCTGCCCACCAACCGTTAGTTACCGCCCACAATGCCAGACACATGGCCCTTTCCACCCACAGCTGATAAGTTTCCCACTAAAACAGTGGATGATTAACTACTTAGGTAGCATCACATTCCATACAGTGAACACCAGCTCGCTAAAAATGATGAACCCATGAGATTAATGTCAATCCATACGCAGAGCCCACCGCAATGCCACAAAGCATCCAGTCCCATTCAACTGGCGTGAGACAGTCAAGCTGGCCTAGACCAAGACCGTAGCTTTCGCGTCATCGAACAGGCCCCATTGGCGGAACCTTTACTTGGTGCACGCATTGATTGTATGTTGCAAAGAAAATGGTGAACCACGACGCACAAGTGGATTTTCCCAGGCCTCGTAATGCCTATGCAAAAAGGGAAAACTCATCACACCCAAAGCCATTACCCCTCAAGTACGTTCTAGTGCAGAGCAATGAGAGGGAAAGCTGTTCTTGATGCCTGGAATGGGTATCAACAGTAGTCCCTCTATCATGCGGGGAACCCGACACTACACAACATTTATCACACACCTTGGGGACGGTATCGCTTACTTGTGTTTGCACCACAAGGATACATTGCAATCGTGCGATGGCTTAACCGATCTATGGACCAAATAATCGCGACTAAACGTTTCATACACTACATAACTAAGGGTTGCACAGATGATACTCTAATCTGTCAGTAACACCATCGAAAGCAGTTTCTCTTCTTCCCAGTTTTCAGAATGGCTCAAACATGTCGGTCACCATGGCGGTCACACTTAACACCAAGATTCGTGTTTGCAGAAGACACTGTTGAGTGTGCAGGGTTCGAAATTACACTTGGACTACAGTTCACTGCCTTGCATACCTACGATCCATACAAGAGTTCCCCCGCCCCGCAACATCACTGACGTAACGTGCCTCGGTTTTTTGGTGTGGTGAATCAGCTCAGCTATGGCAATTTAGTATGTGAGATAAAAATGTTGCCGTTTCCGAACTACTCAAACCCTCACACCCTTCCGATGGGATTAAGACCTCGATCCTGTTTTGAGGAGTTCGAGAAGCCGCCATTGGCGTGACATCAAGAGGGTTGTGGGGATTTTTGACACGAACAAACCGACTTGTCTGGCACAGACTGGTCCAAAGTAGTCATCGGATTTTGGGCTCTTCCAGAACACCGCCACTGCACGAGGGCAGAGAGCCTTTCTGCTGCAAAAGTGGTTGTAAGAACCACCCGCATTGGCAGCCACTTCAAATCCAGATATGGCACCATAGAGGGGAAACCCTGGCTGTAGCAGATGCCCTGGCAAGCCCGCCCGATTTTTTTTGTACTGGGCTGGGCAGAGCGCTCCCCATTTGGCATTGACCACAAACCCTTGCTAAAGGTCTTTGGTGGATCGATCTCTAGAGGACAATCTCCACGCACGCCTCCGTAACCTTAAAGAAAAAAACATTGAGGTACCGGTTCCAGATGGTCCACATCCCTGGGGTAAAAAAATAATTAAGCAGATTCATGTCGAGACACCCCAGTGGGTTTCTCAGGTGCCGGAATAATTGCAAATCCATCAAAATCACATCACCAATTGTTGAAAACCTTCATTTCTCAGCCGGTATACGGGCAGTGGGCACCAGTTATAATAGTGACAATTGATGATGCCTCCACTAGACGTAGCCCTTGCCTTCAATGGTGTGGCTATCACTGGGAGAAGTCCTCGGAAGCATAACTGCAAGTGACAAAAACATGAACGCGCTTTACAACTTATTGAGTAAGGCTTTCCCTCCTTCCGCCATGATCTAGGACCGGTAAACCTGCACGAATACCACCAGTTTCGTGAATGACCTTGTACACAGTGGATGGTGTTGTTATCTACAAGGCTGAGTCGTCATACCCCCCTTGCCTGCCAAGCAAGTACTCCAGAACTCTACGACTCGGCCCACCAAGGGTCACATCAATGATGTCAAGGGGCAGAATCATCCGTCTTCTGGCCGGTATCACCACCTGCATCAAAGATGTCCGTGCGAAATGAAAACCATTGCAACAGAATGTAACCCTCCCAGCCAAGCGTGCACCCCCAAGGTCCAACCACTGCCCCTCTCTATCCCTTCCCAGTGCATATACGCCGACTACTTCCAATACAAGGGACGCAAGGCTACTTAATCATCGTGTGAACCGCTATTCCAACTGCCCATAATTCGAATCTACAAGATGGGCACGAGGGTTTAATCAACTGCCCTGCGACATACCTTTGTGCCTTTGGAATCCATATGAGTTTTTTGTTGGGCAAGCGATGGAGGACCGTGAGTTCAACTGCAGCAATCTACGAGGCATTCTCCAAAATTGTTTGGGGGAGGGGAGGGGGGGGGTGGGGGTCGTCCACCATCGCCTCATGTTCCGTTGCCTTTCCCCACTCTAATTGCAGGGCAGAAGTCAGGTGCGTAAAAACTGTCAAGCTTCTTATCACCTAGCCACGTGGTGAACTGAACACGGATGCCTTGCAGCGTGCTATCCGCAATACCACAACAACCTCGTAACCCTGAGACAAGATATCGCCCCCTAAATGTGCATCTTTGGTCGGCCATAAAAGGGACTTCAATCCCCATATTGACTGGGCATACGACCTCAACCCAATTGGCGAGCGACAATTGGGAACAAAAGGAAAGGCACTCAGAAATCGCCAAAACGAAAATGGCTGAGAGATGCACCGAGCAACACAAACGCCTACCCCTCTCAAAGTTGGTGCCCATGTACTCTTACAAATCAACAGGCCTTACTCCCAAACCGATGAGACAAGAGCAGGAGTTGTGGTTGAAGTAAACAGTTCGACCAATACGTTTGTTTTCGTGTTGATGGTTTCGGACGCGTTAACACTCAGAAACAGAAAATTCTTCGCCTATATGAAAACACATGGTCCCATCAAGGACAGCGACTAAGGAAACATAGAAGAGGACCTACGTCGTGTTAACCCCTGCCCCGGGTCATCACCGTCAACTTTCACTGGTCCCCAGCAACTTCCGACGGACAACGGATCAATCAGACTCCACAACCCCCACCAGCAGCAAGTGACTCCGTCTCCGCAATGGTCGCCCTCCAACACAAGTGTGCCCCTTGGCCACGACCCAACTACATAACAGCACTAGACATGCCGCTAACCCCCCGCGATGACAAGTTAGAAGCTCCGGGCAGGTAGATGTAGATGACGGCCTACTCCGGCAGCATCGTCGCCCCAGCCGAGCCCCAGAGAACCGCCGTCCCCCCCAATATGGCATAAGGACTATATTATGTACGCTTTTATCAGGTGCTTATCAGGGCCTAAAGACTTGGGGGAGGTAGAGCATAGCGATATAGTAATCCTTATAAATACCGTCTCTGTTATCCACCGGATAGAGAGCACATTGCGCCACTCAATGGAGTAGCGACGTCAATGAATTTAGGTAATAATGTCACATGTAAAAATGCACAGGTAAAAAATGGCACAGGTAAAAATGTCCACGGTAAAAATGGCACAGTAAAAATTGCACAGGCAAGAAATGGCACAGGTAAAAAAATGGCACAGCAAAAATGGCACAGGTAAAAATGGCACAGGTAAAAATGGTCACAGTAAAAAGTGGCACAGTTAAATGGCACAGGTAAAAATGGCACAGGTAAAAATGTCCAGGTAAAAATGGCACAGACACAAAATGGCACAGTAAAAATGGCACAGGTTAAAAGGCACGAGTAAAGAATGGCCCAGGCAAAAATTGGCAGCACGTAAAAAATAGAAAAAAAGCACACTACAATATAGTTATATTGAAATATATATACTTTATATATATATATATATATATATATATATATATATCTATATATATATTATATATTAATATATATATATATATATATTATATATATATAATATATTATATATCTATATATTATATATATATATGTATATATATATCTATATATATATATATATATATGTAATAAATATATATATATATATATATATAATATATATAGATAATATATATATATTATATATATAATATATGTATGTATATATATATATCTGGTATGATATGATATATATATATATATATATCATATATATATAGTATATATATATATATATAGAATATAATATATCAACTTGAAAATCATGTAGGAACATTGTTCAGACGGAGCGCACTGTGTTATATAATTTTTTTAACAGAATCTTACTAATAAAAAGAAAAAAAATCTTAATGTTGTGACCAAGTCCCACCTTAACCACTGATCAAGGTTTTTCCTTCCTTCTGTGTAGGCTTTGCATAAATTCGTTGTCTTTGTTGTAAGATCAACATATTCGTTGCTTTGGTTTTCTTCCTGGGTGTTTCACCAACTGATGTCCTTGCAATCACTGCAACTCACAACAGCCTCGTTCCTTCTTAATCGTTCTTATAAGTTTCCAGATAGATGGGTGCTGGCATCCAACAGATGGTACAATTTGTTGATCCAGCCTATCACAAGGTTGTTTGGTTCTGGGACAGTCATTCATCGTAGCTTGATGTACGTTCCAAAGTTATGGTGGAAATCTTGCGTGAAATGCTCCGAAGGTTTACTGCTGTATATGCCATGCTGGGGTTCCGTCCTTCTTCCTGAACATATCACCAGAAACATAGGTGTGGTCGAGTACTCCTATCAAGGGGAGCTGCCTCTTCCGGACTTTAGTCTTGAGTACCCTCATTCCCCACTGGGGGGAGGGGAACTCTTCAACTGGCTAAAAATTCCAGTGAGTCGATCTGTCCACGAATTGAGGAAAGTCCATCACTCTCTTGTAGTGGTTGGTCAGGCCAAGGTTTTGTTTTTTTCTTCTCCAGGTCTCATGAGTCAGATGGTAGAAGCAGCCTTGTATGCCTGTTTCCGTTCCCAAAAACAAATTGTTGATTAGCTTGGATGACCGCCGGCTCGTAGTCAACATTATGGTTGTTTTGGTCCCCTGGTAGAGCTCAATCTCGTGGCATGATGCCATGACTTTTGTGGGCTTGCATTGGGTTTTCATATGTTACTTGTGTTTTAGTCCTGCAGACAACAAAACACAGTAGAGAACTGCAGTATACCAATTGGGACGCGTATTACATAAAGCTGTAGAAATCCTAGTGTAGCCATTGCATAGTTCCATCCCCATCAGATATGTATCAGCATAAGCAAGTAACCGCAATGATGTCATCAGACCCAAACGCAATGATACGGTTTTACAGTGTCTGGTCCATTGGCGAAGACAGGAATGGCTTTTTGGTGCTCGGAGCTGCAGTAGTTGTGCAAAAGTTTTTTGGGCAAATCTTCTTTTTCCTTTATGCTCACTATGATTCCATGATAGGGTTGTGGTAGGGCCACTGAGATCGTGGTGTTACTGACTGCTACAATAGCTTGTAAATTACTTCATATAAACAATGAGCTAGTGGTGTGTGGCATTTTTTGTTCAACTTTATTAAATAGATGGGGCGCACTATTAAAGAATTACTTCATATAAACAATGAGCTACCGTAGATAACAGTGAAGTCGCCACCTGCAGTGAAGTCGCAGGCGCCAAATATTACGAACTATAGCATCACTACTGATTTTTTATGTGCCACTGAAGATGTTCCCACAGTAGTTTATATCATGACTGTAAAAATCTACCCTGTTTCAGCGTTGTTTTATGCTTTGTATCTGCAAATATAACTCTTGCGCATTTTGCTTCTCACGTTTTTTTCTCGCGCGATGACAGACAGTAAACAATAGCTTTCGGGCGAAAAGGACACAAGACTTGCCAGATCTTAAAAACTTGAATAGAATTTATTTTCCACGTTGGCAGAGGAATTTTTTTTATATCCAAGCATCTTCCGCAGCTAATATATATAGAGACTTGTTTTCCCTTTACCTCTAATTTCCCAGAATTCCCCAGAGTGGCGACTCAACTGTTGGGTTAAAATACTAGCTGGCGACTTTACTGTAGTAGATATAGTGAAGTCGCCACTCGGTTTTATTTTTGTCTTTTGTTTATTTATAGCCCTAATATGACACAGATAAAGGGCACAAAATGACACAGACTCTCCAGATAGCCCCTTCTAACTTTCCTGAAATCATGGATGAAAAAATGTAAGTTTTAACGCCACCACACGTCTGTAAATAACAAAGAAACGTAGAAATTTGGCGACTTCACTGTTATCTACGGTAGTGGTGTGTGGCTTTTTATTTGACAAAAGTTCATTCACCATAGTGAATATTTTTTGTTGTGCCATTTTTACCTGTGCCATTTTTACCGTGCCATTTTACCGCCTTTTTACCGTGCCATTTTTACCGTGCCATTTTTACCTGCCATTTTTACCGTGCCATTTTTACCGTGCCATTTTTACCGTGCCATTTTTACCGTGCCATTTTACCGTGCCATTTTTACCGTGCCATTTTCCCGTGCCATTTTTACCTGTCCCATTATTACCTGTGGCCAATTTTTACCTGTGCCATTTTTACCTGTGCCATTTTTCACCGACATTTTTCATGTTTGCCGTTCACCGACATCAATACACACAGCCGCCCCAGCGCTCCACAGCAGCCACGTCACATAGCCCTTTATTTGTTAAAAAAAACATTAAAAAAGAAAACTACACCCTCAATACCTACCGTAGATAACAGTGAAGTCGCCAGTTCTACGTTTTCTTTGTTATTTACAGAGTGTGGTGGCGTTAATACTTACATTTGTATATCCATGATTTCAGGGAAAATTAGAAGGGGCTATCTGGGAGTCTGTGTCATTTTGTGTCTTCATCTGTGTCATTTTTAGGGCTATAAATGAACAAATGACAAAAATAAAACCCAGTGGCGACTTCACTATACCTACTACAGTAAAGTCGCCAGCTAGTATTTTAACCTAACAGTTGAGTCGCCACTCTGGGGAATTCAGGGAAATTAGAGGTAAAGTTAAAAACAAGTTCTATATATTTTGCTGCGGGAAAATGCTTGGATATATAAAAATTCCTCTGCCAACGTGAAAATAAATTTTTATAAAGTTTGAAAGATCTGGCAAGTTGCGTCCTGTCCCCCCAAAGTACTGTTTACTGTCGTCATCGCGCGAAGAAAAACGTGAGAAGAAAAATGCGCAACATTTATATTTGCAGAACAAAGCAAAAAACGCTAAACGGGAAATTTATAAAATCATGATAAAACTACTGTGAAACATTTTCAGGGCACATAAAAATCAGTAGAGATTAAATTTCGTAATATTGGCCCCTGGCGACCCCCATGCGGTGGCGACTTCACTGTTATCTAGGAAAGGCCTGCCCTTCCAAGTTTTTTTTACGGTGATAACCGACAGGTGTGTTTTGCGAGGCCGACAGGTTTTGTAGTGACGGGTGGGTGTTAGGGTAAAGCGAGAAAGGCTAAAGTGCAGTTTTTACCCCCCGATGTGGTGTGTCTGACCTAAAGAGCGAACGCGAGTTCTCGCCACTATAACGGCGTCAGCCCCGACCGCCGCGGCCACGGGTACAGCGGGGCCACATGGTCCATAAAAGTACTCTGGGGGATTACAGGAAGTTTAAATGAATAAAAACCTTTGGGGCCTAATAAAAAAAATTTCTTAATTAGGTATATTGAATTGAAATGAGTTTCTACATATTTTAGATGTTCGTACATACCGGGTGTCGTTTCGTAACCTAGTAGTCAATTTCAACCTGCGCTGAGTGTACAAAAGACTAGGGTTTTCATATAGACTACGAAAAACTTTTTGGGTAATAATGGACGGGGAGTTTCGCGGTCGTTTTCAGAGACACCAACATTTTTCTTGGAAATAGGTGCTTGTTCTAATGGAGATGTTTTATTTTCCCCCAAAAAAAAAAATTATAATAATAATGAAACCCAAACCAACCAAAGGTTTTAAAAAACTTAACCTAACTTAAAAGTTTTCATAAAACCCTAACCTAACCAAAAAGGTTTTAATAAAAACCTAACCTAACCTTTAAGGTTTTAATGAAACCTAACCTAACCTTTAAAAGGTTGTAATAAAAACCAAACCAACCTTAAAGGTTTTAATGAAACCTAACCTAACCTTAAAAAGTTGTGTAACCGAGAAATTAATTAATAGGGAAGAAGAAATAACAATAAGTTCAATAAGCAAACGGGGAATTTTTCCCCACGCTCTTCCCTGAATCAGGGTTAGGCTTATTTTTTAAAACCAGTATAATTGACACGTGCGAAACGGGTGGAACGGGGATTCTAGGTTGGGAAAATTTTTAAAGAGCTCGACTTCATTGAGTTAAGTCGCCGTGGGGAGTGATATTCTCCCCCTTTGGAAAAGGGATGTTATGAATGTTTTTTAAACCCGAGATGTAGAAATGATTTACTGGGTTTCCCTTTTTGTTGACCAGGACTAATAAAGTGTATTATTGGGGCCCAAGGTGGGATGTTTTGGCGGACCAGGGGTCAAGGCTCACAAATTAGCGAGGGGTAAACCACAACAGTCACACCCACCCGTGGAGGACAAGGAGAAAAAAGGAAATAGAAAAAATAAGTGAGGGGGGAAAAACGTTGGAAGGGGGATAGACACGTAACATAAATTTAGGATAACGACGTGACATTACATGTGCGTATCGTTAAGGGGTAACAGTGCGACTGAAGTTACCAGAGATTAAACAGATTGGGAGACGAATTTGAGCATTACATGTGCGTATTTTAATGTGGTGACAGTGCAACCGAAGTTACCAAAGATAGTAAATTTTATTAGGAAAAAACGACTTGAGCATTTCGCGGCGATCGCTAGGGGGAAGGAAGATTAATATTAAGATAATTGTAAATGTTTTAATAATTACCAAGGAGACAGTAAAGTTTAAATATTTTATAGTTAGAAATATATTAAGGGCGTTGTTTTCAGTTTCCAAAACCAGTACCTACAATTTTCTTAAATTTTTTATTTTTCTTCTTTCATTTTTTTTCCCCCACTTAAGGGGGTTGGGTGGCAGCGGGAACCAGGACTCTAGGTAAACTCCCAAGGTGGGCACTACAAATGGGGAAAAACGGTGTAGATGATATTTTGACCAACATAAGGGTGACACGGTGGGATGGTCATTTTGACCACACAAAAGGGTGACAGCGGTTTGGACCCCTTCGGGTTTTCCCGCTTACCCCGAGCCAACTAACTCCTTGTTATTAATTATTTTTGCCAAGTGCCAGTCCCACAGGGTATATCCATTTGAGTAGCGTTAGTAGGAATACCAGACCCCTAACTTGGAGGGGGATGAGCAAAGGTAACAGTAAAAAGTTTACAGGGCCGGGAGGCAAGGCTAGCCTTCCTTTTAGATGACAATAAAAGGAGTATTACAGAAAAAATTGAGTTGCTCCAGGGTTAGGCAGTAATGATATTAAAGGAACAGTAAGGTGGAAGCAATAGTGGAAAAATATTGGAAATAGTAAAAAACATTGCAGGCAACGTCCCGATGGAATAAGGTTTTGTAAAGAACATAGGTCATAACCGCCCTTTACGCTGGAGAGTAGAACAAGAAAATTATGAAAAAATAAGCAGGGAATAAAAATATATTAAAAAAAAAACTAACGCAGTATAGGAAATTAAGTTTTAAAACGCCAAACCCTATGCCACGGCTTGCGATAGGGGGTGCATTTCGGTAGACGAGCAGGGGTTTTATATAGAGAAGCTAGTAAATGTAATGGGAAAACAACTATCGGGCATGGGGGGCAGTGCAGCGTTAGGAGGGCAGGGTCCCCACCGAAATTGGAATAAAAATGCGTAAATAAGTTTTTGAGGTTAAAGACGCCCCGCAAGTAAGCACTTCAGAGGGCTGTCGTGATTTAATAGCCCCCGTGGAACCCCAAACACAGTTAGAAAATCGGGAAAAATTTTTTTTTTTTTTTTTTTACGGTAAAGAAATTTTTTTTTGGGGGATGGGGTTTTAAGGGGTTTTACAGTAAAGATTTGGAGGTTTTCCTCCAAAAGGAAGCAATTGGAGAGAGCAAAAGAAGGGGAAAGGGGAGTAAACCAGAGGTCAAAAACCTCCCGAAAAATGCGAGCGTTCAAGGGATGAGTCAGCAAAACAAGAGTAGAAAAGAAAAAAGAAAGGGTTTGATTTTTTTTGAAAAAAAAGGAGGAGGAGCGGAAGTTAAGAGACCAATGGATTTTAATAAAACCGGAGTATAAAAATATAAAACCTGGGGATTTACAAGGTATCGAAGCAGGGGAAGGTTGACATTTTCCCCTTTCCCAGTAGAAATTTGTTCGAGGTTTTGGAGGAGAGAAAGAGGTATTTTGACTAGAGTAATCCGCAATTGCCTTATTGATACAGAATGCCCTGGCGCAGATTTTAGATCATGGAACACCCTAACTTATTGGTTATACATGAGCTAACAGACAAAAATGTCGACAAAATCCTTAACAGTATTTCTGAAGTCCATTATGACGGAGGGAAGATCAAAAGACTTTGCAAATAAAAAAAATGCAAATACCCATACAAAGCGAAGTCAAAAGCCCAGGGGAAATTTCCCCGTGGGATAAATCTTTAAAAAAAAAATTTCGAGGATTGCCAATCACAGTAAAGAAAAATTAAACTTTTTATGGATAAAACAAACCCTTCAAAAAAAAATTCATAGAGAGAGTGGAACCGAGAGGGCCTTTGCCAGGGAAAAGACACAGACAAAATTTTCGGGGTAAACCACCCAGACAGCCGTCAAAAATAACACCCGCTTCCCAGAGTAGTCCCCCAACACACGGAACAGCAAGGAACTGTGGGCTAGCAGTCAGGGGTTAGAAACTGGGTGCACAGATGGAAGGGGATGGAAGGAAATTACAAGCCTTAAAAGTTGTAACGACAAAAAAAAACGGGCCCCGTTTCCCAGTTAGCTTGGAGAAGGGATTCACAGATTTTTTGTCCCTACTGTAGAATGAAAAACCACTCACCCGCAGACGTCAAAGGGAAGACAAATAAAAACGTTGTTTCGATTGGGGAGAATAGGATGTAGAAAGGGAATCCAAATTGTCGGGGGAAGGTTTCCCCCGGTGACTAGTTAAACATCAACCCCCAAATAACCCCCTTAGCCATTAATGATCAGTCATGGAATTTTTATTAGACCAGGAAGCGAATTTTACTTATAAAAAAGAGTGCAGCTTTAGATTTAAAATTAAAAAAGAACCCACAGTAACCCCTATTTAACCGGTATGGGGCGGGGGTTGGAATTTTAGTCAGTAAGAGTAAAAATACCCTTAGGAATAGATAGAACAAAAAGTGTGATGTTAGCTTTTCCCAGATCAGTTTTTATCCCTAAGCCCTGAAGGGATAAACAAATAGGACTAGAAGAAATAATATAAATTTAACAAACAAAAAAAAGCAGTGGGCAAAACCTATTTACCCCAAAATTTTTTGTTAAACACCGTACGGTACCATCAGAGCATTAAAGAGTGAAAAGTGCGAAGAGGAGGTGCAAAATCAAGTGTCATTAAGGATACGCAAAGTGTGACATAAAACCGAAAAAACTCAATGGTTAGAATTTGCATGGACGGGGTGGGGGAACCACTTTTGGTGGACACAAAAAAACAAGTGCAAAATTAGCACCTTATCGCCCAGGTTAAAAAAGAAAGAACTACTTTTACCAATAAAATAATAACATAGTGGACAGCTAAATTGACGTCCTGGTACAATTTTAGTAAAAATAGGTGAAAACTCAGAAAAAAATTAAAAAACAGAAATTAGGGCCCGAAACACGTTGTCTCACCACTAGGATAGAAACGCAATGTTACCCGATAGTATGGTAGCGAGGGAAAGGGGTTGACGGAGCGAATACGGCAAATTCTAGAAAAAGGAGACGGAAACCTTAAGTGAACAGGAGAGGCAATCTTTTTCCCTTAAAAAAAAGAGCACCATGAACTATTTATCTTTGATGCAGGGAACTAGGCACCATGAAAACTGAACCCGCTCATTTAGTGTTAGATCCAAAAAAGTGTAGAGGGTTACATATAGGTACCGGAAAAAGCTAAGAATAATAGCTAAAATGTTAGAGAAAGGAAGAGAAGGGCATAATAAAAAATTCCACGCTGCGTGGGGAGTCCATATTAATGGTTTTCAAGCCCAGGGGAAAAAAGGATGGTCTAGATATAGAAGGTGAACAAACATTTTGCCACTGCTATAACCCCTACCTAAATTTGGGGAAAAGTTTAGAATCGGTAAACGGGCTATGAATACATGCCACCCCCAAAATATGAAAGATGCGTATTATCAAATATGTTAGATGAAATAGTAAAAATCTAACAACTTTCAGTGAAGGGATATCCTTATAAATTCAAAGACCCCCCTTTGGGTTTAAATTGCAGTGCAGCAATTTTTTCTCGCAAATTAGCCCGACTTAACTCCTTTACTGAAAGAAAATTGGTTAAAAAATTTTTGGGGGGAATAATCCCGATGGCACCAGTTTTCGAGAAATTATTGGAAAGGATCGAAAATTATTTGGACATTACTAATTTGGAGCAAATTAAAACGACCCAAAAGTAAAAAAGGGCAAAGAAAAGTTAATTTTCTGGGCACTTATGAAAAAGGAAGGTTTCCAACCCAACCCAGACAAAATTTTGGAGCCGTAGATAAAAAGAAAACCCCCAAAATAAAGTCAAAGGGAAAACCCAAAATTTAGGTAGGGGAGGTTTTTTATAGAAGTAATAGAAGGATTCGCAAGTAGCGTGCCTATCCCTAATTTTTACCCAAAAAGATAACCCTTCAAATGGGAGAGGAAAGCAGCAAGCATTTCAGATATTAAAGGATAAACTGACTAGGTCCCATCTTAATAAGGCCCAAAATTTAAAAAACCCTTTGTGGATACCGACTAGCCAAACTCACGAGGAGCTATGATGCATATATGATGAGGGCAAAGCCCAAATAATCTTTATTTTTCAAAGAAAATTAAAAACCCTGAGACGCGATACTCAGCAACAGATAGGGAAACCTTTGGAAAAAGTTTTTGCTTGCAGACGTTTCACCATTTTCCCGTGGGGGAAACCCAAGGGGGATCATCAGAAAAAAGACCACAACCGTAGTATCTTTTTAAAAAACGAACCAAATCCCTAGGGTAACAGAGGATCCCAGAGATGAGAGTATAGGTATAGATAGAGTATAAAGCAAAAAAGAACACTGTAGCAGACCAATTGTAAACATAAAATCATTCGATGTCAAGTAGAAAGAGGTGGTTAGAAAAACTAAAGAAGAAGTCAAGGGGGAAAAGCAACGAGAGGGCCGTAGATGGAGAAAATGAAGAGTATCTAGAAGGAGGGAGATACCCCGATCTAAAACCCCCAAAAAACTTTAGATCAATTTGTAATAGAAGGGGGAAATTTTATATTTAACTAAACCACGTTCGTAACGTAACACTATTTTTGGTTTTACCTAGTGAACTAAGCGAGCGGCTTTTGGGAATTTTTTCACAAAAAGGAATGGGTCATTTAGGGGAGAGGAAATCAATATAAAGCAAAGGCATTTTTATTTGGCCCCAAACCCGAAAAGGATTGGGGGGAATATGTGAGGAACTGTTTTTTACATGCCAACGCATAAGGGTATTTGTGGACTCCCAAAAACTGCAAAAAATACCATCAGTAAGAAAACCCTAGAAGGATAAACATAGACATAACAACATGGGAAGGGAGCCCACGGTACCCCTATTATTAACCATAATAGATCAATAGTAGGTTACTACCTTTTATAATTAAGGACTAGGATGACCGAAAAAAAGTATGTAAGAATTTTAGGGGAAAGTAGTTTATTTTTGGGGCACCCCATACCTTGTATTTGGGTAAGCTAAGAGTTTTTCGTCACAAAAATTCAAAGAGTTTGGACTCAGTGAGATACAATTAGGAACACCCCGCCTTACCATCCACAAGGTAATGATCTCAGAAAGGATGCACCGAAAATGAAAACAATTCTCTCAAAACCCCGTGCAAAGGGGTTTTCCCATAGGGGCCCAATTATCTTTTAGAAACTCAAAGAGTATTAAAAATGCGTGCAGAGACAAGGGTACCCAAAACCTTCTATGCTTTTTTTTCCCGATACGGGCCAAGGTGATTAGTGTGAAATTACCACAAATTGACCAGAGGATTTTTTAAAAAACAGGGCACACGAAATAACAAAAGAAAAAAATTTTTGGGGGAGGGAAAAATGGCGGGAGAAAGTAATGTGAAAAGGAAAAATGAAAGGTTGGAAAAGGAAAATTTGGGGTGGGAAAAAGGAAAAATTTTAGACGGGCACCAAAAGAAAAACTTTCAGTTAAGTGGTTGGGACCATACAAAGTGGTGGAAGTATTGAGAAGGGGGGGTTTTAATGTATTAGAAAATATATTTTACGGAAAATTAAACCGCGGGGCGGCCCCAGCAAATAAAAAAATGTAGGACAAGATGGGTGGCTTTGGGAACGGGCCCGGATAGTAGTTGTAAAAAAAACTTTACAACCCCCCCCTAGAGGAGGGGAAAAGTGAGGAGATATTAGAAAATGTTTATGACAGGGGGTAAGTTTAACCTCTAGAGAGAAAGAGATTTAAAGTTCACACTTTTCTAGTGAAAGAGAGATGTTGAGAAGGTCCCCCAGACAGACTTGTAGTGGTTTAAAAAATTTTATTTTGCTTTTGAGGGTTTAACAGTTTGCATGAAAAACTAAACCCCCTTTGGTAGTCGTAAGACCCCGGGGTGGCTTGGGTCGAGCTTTTCCGATGGGGTAGAGCAGGGGTATGTATGCCCCAAAAGGAGGTGAGCCTTATCCCAAAATAGGTATGGAGTAGGGGCCAGTCGGATTTTTCCCTACGCACCCCGCCCCAGGATTAGTGGGGTAAAAAGGAAATTTTACCATTCCCGACTAAAGGGGCGAGTCCAGTTGCGACTCTATAGGGTTTCGGCCATAAAAATAAGAAGGAAGTGGAAGGTTTCATTTCAAGGGGTAGAGTCTAATTTAAAGTTAGTTTCCCCCAAAATGGTAAATCTACTCTTGGGAGGGGAATGATAAATGAAAAGTGATAAGTGATAAGTGATAATTAAGAAAACATACTATCTCATTTTGTTGTAAATTTTTGGAAAAATTGGAAAAATGCAGGATAGAATTTTGTTTAAGTGATAGAAGATCCCAAGAAAAATTTTATGAAATTTTGTGTGACGTATATGTAATTTTTTTTTTATTTTTAGTTAAATATTTCCGGTAGGATGCTTGATGAAGGACTGAGGGATAAGGAATTTTTTTTTGGGGGGGAAGAAGCATGAACGCGAGAAAAAATTTCATTAATAGGGGAAGAGATGAAATAACAATAAGTATCAATAAAACAACGAGGAATTTTCCTCAAGCCTCATTCCTGAAAACGTGGGTTAGGGTTTTATTTTTAACCATAGTAATTAGACACGTACGAAAAGAGGTGAGAACGGGGATCAGGTTTGGATAATTTTAGAAAACAGCCCACGTCATTTTAGTTAAATCCCCCTGTGGGGGGGGTATTTCTCGCCCCTTGGGAAAGGTATTTATGAAATGTTTGTTAACTAGAGATTTAGACGCTTATGGTGATTCCTTTTGTTGACCAGGACTAATAAAGTGTATTACTTTGGGTCCCAAGGTAGGATGCTTTGGGGGACCAGGGGGCCAAGCGCCCCAAATTTGCAGAGGGGGCAACCCCAAAATTCACGCCAGCCGTGTGAGGCGGAGAAAGAAGGAAATAGAAAAATAAGTGAGAGGGAAACGTGGAAATGGGATAGACTACGTAACATTATATTAGGATACGACTTGAGCATTTCTGTGCGTATGTTAAGGGGTAACAGTGCGACTGAATTACCCCGAGAAGTAAACTAATTTGGAGACGAATTGAGTATTACATTGCGTACGTTAAGTGGGGACGGTAAACCCCAAGTTACCAAAGATTAAACTATATTAGGATAACACTTGAGCATTTCGCGTGCGTATCGTAGAGGGAAGGAAGACTTTAAAATAAGTAACTTGTGAATGTATAATAATTTCCCAAATGGACAGTAAAGAGTTAAATTATTATAGTTAGAAATTATTAAGCGTTTTCCTTCAGTTTCCAACCAGTACCACATTTTTCTTTAAAACTTTTTTTTTTTTGTTCATTCTATTTTTTTCCACTTAAAGTGGGTGGTGGGGGGGTAACCAGGCTCTAGAGTACACTCCCCGGTGGGCACTACATAATGGTGACAAGGTTTTAGATGATATTTTGACCATAAATTGTAATGAAACCTAACCCAACCCTTAAAGGTTTTAATGAAACCTAACCTAACCTTATAGGTTGTAATGAAACCTAACCAAACTTTAACCACAATGTATATTTTTTTTTTTTTTTTTTTTGCGCAAAATAAAACTATCTCCATTACAACAAGCACCACTTATTAGGAAGCGCTATGATCATTTGTATCATAACCGCACTCAGGTCTGTATGCATTTTGCTCATCAAAACACAGATCACCGTGTAATAGTTTCGTTGAGCAGCTCAGTGAAATCTGCTCACTGAGCAAAAAAGTGTCCACACCAGCCACGTGCAGTTAACACTACACAATAGGGACATTAATGTGAAGACAATATAGGGTGTATTATGTTCATGGTCATATTACGGTTACTAGATGTTATGGGCATTGTCTAACGAATGTATTCTGTTATTCCAGTCGTGAACATTGTCATCGCATGGAATAAACTTCATGAACACGACAAATGGTTTGAATACCTATTTAATACCTATTGAATACCTATATTATTGAATACCTATTTATATTCAGAAAGATATGACGTAAAATAGATTTTCACAATTCAGATGGCGGCCATCTTGTATTTCCCCATTTTATGGGTGTCAGAGGGAAAAATGTGCTTGGCCCTATATCTGAGATCAATGAGTATGTCATGATCATCAATGTGCCAATTTTGGTGTCTTTACCACAAAAGCCACAATCATATCACATAACTGCCTAACTATCTGGTCCAGCATCACGCAAAACACTATTTATATAAAGATTAAAGCATATATCAACGCTATGCAGGGTTCACATGGCCTTGAATATATGTAGAAGCTATATAGTATTCGTGTATTCCTTATTGGTTACGAGTTTCCTTATAAATCATGTTCTGTATGATGGAAGGAAATATTCTATCAAACATGGCTGACTGTAATTTATTATTTATATAAAATTCACGATAAATAACCGATAGGCAGGGTTCAAAATGGCCTTCAATATATGTAGAAGCTATAATATATTAGTTTATCCCTTACTGGTTAAGAGTTTCTACATTAAATCAGGTTTATGTATGCTCGATAAATAATTTTCCTATACAGACATATATGGCTGACATTTCATATTTTCGTTAAGTAACAGGACAGGAACTACCACGTGTAGGTCTCACGGCCTCTTGTAGCTTCCTTATAATCTTAAGAAATGACTTGTTTTGTTAATTCACTGATGTGTCGTGTGTGTGTGTGTGTGTGTGTGTGTGTGTGTTGGGTGTGTGTGTGTGTGTGTGTGGTGTGTGTATGTGCGTGTGTGTGAAAGAGATTTTTAGCGATGGATAAAATTATTTTGACATGTTGGTTTCGACATGACATGAGGTGTAGTGGCTAGCGCGCCTACCTACAAATCTGCGGGCCCAGGGGCCAGATCCAGCAACAAAGCGTAAGTCAAGCGGCGTACGTAAGTATGGTGTAAATGCTACGTACTCCGGCGCAACCCTCGCCCCCCCCCCCCCCCCCCCCCTGCGCCGAGGCTGTTTGAATAATCCACCGAAGATGGCCTTACGCCGGGCGTAAGGAGGAGTACCCGGAGTATCTCGACAGAGACAGCTGATTGGCGGGCGAATACAATGACGTCATCCTTGATAATAGCGAATCAGAGCAGTGATTACGAGCGAGCGCGAAGCGCTCGAGAGTCCTCACTGGATACGGGATTTTTCTCACTTAAGCGAACCGACCCGACCCGACCCGACCCGCCCCACCGTCACGCTTTTCAGGAGCTTATATCTTTGGAACCCCGCTTCCGATTGACAAGCGGTCTTCGCCATATGATAGCCCCATTCAATCCCTTTTGTGCTTGACATTTTGTCTACGTGAGGGTCAGCAGGGCGCGTGGCGCGTGCCGCTGAAGGGTTCAGACAACTATTTGCATAGCTGAGAAAAGGGCCCTTGAAACCAAAATAAGTTGAAATTTGGTGTGTGGTTTGGGGACCACAACCTAGCAATGTCAAAAAGGTCAAACCTCCGTGACGCCGCACGTGGCACGTGCGGCGGGTTTCACGGGCTCGCTCGTCCTTCGTCGATTATGGCGTCCTACTGGTTATATGTCTATCAGATCTACCCAGCCCAATCACAAGGTTTCCCACGAGATAAATAGTTTTTACAAACATTACTCAGCTGATACTCAGCTGGCCTGGCTGCCCACAACAAATCTAATGTGCCCTTTAATAAACCCGATGAGGAAGGGTCTCTGATAAACCAGAAAAAAAGAATTTGGACAATGCCGCAGACATCCTATTGACTTTAAAGATCATTCAGGGCAATAAGGGCCACCAGTCCAGATTAAACCTAATAATTCAGGGACAATAAGGGCAAGACATCATGGTTGACCATATAATCATATACTTCAAGGTGTTAAAGGCAGACATTCTGAGTGACCTAATCGTATCATTCAGGGATATGAATCGTACCTCTGGTACTCTTTTCTACCGAAATTCTCGTCCCGACACAAGCCGGGAACTCTTGCCGACGGTAATGGTTAAGTTAGTAGGTTTAGAAAGGGAAAGTTTCCGGTAAAAATGGACGAGTTAAATTAGTGATGCCCATCACTTAACTAACCTCGGCTAAACTAACCCCCGATATTCAATCCCTGATTCAGAAACACGGGTAAAAGCTGTTTAAATATATAGTTTGGGGTTTTTTTTTATGTTAATATATAGACTTGTAACTGTCGCTTAATAGAACTCTCGCCGACGTAAAATTTTGGGAAAACATTCTCCGACGGTGGCGAGTATTCCGTTGTGGAGAAAATTTCCCAGGAAACCATTAAGGGCTGGCAACGTGACAAAACTACCATTCAGGGGCAATGAGGGTCAAGTGTCTTGAGTGACCAAAACCATAGTACAAGGTCATGAGGGGCGGGCATCAGAACAAAAGTTTCATTCGCAAAAACGTCCAAATTACGATAGTGAAACAACATTAATCTAGTCGTGGGATCCCAACCTCGACTCGTCCCACAACAATTCCGCTTAGGCCTCCGCTAGTGGTCTAAAAAATCATGCTCCCCAAAACGAACTAATACAACAAAAACACCAAAGGCAGTCCTTACCACTGATCTATTAACATGGATCGCGGAAGCCTGGCTCAGCACTGGTTCCAACTGTCCGCCATCTTGCCATAACCAAAACAAAGCCTTGTTTCTTGCGGCTCGCGTTGCGGGTCTGGTTGTGTTATCGCCTCGTCATGCCAAGCTGTGCTGCTATGTCCTGTACAAATAGACACCACACACACACAACACGCAACCACCACACACACACACGCAACCACCACACACACACACACACACAACACACACCCACCACACACCCACACCCACAACACCCCCCACACCCACACCCACACCCACACCCACACACCCCCAGACACCCACACCCACACCCACACCCCCCCCCCAACACCCCACACCACACACCACACCCACACCACTCCCCACCCAGCCCATCCACTCTTAATCCATCTACCCTCCAGTCATCCACCTACTAGTTAAAAAAATATAGGTGGATATGGTATACTTTTTTTTATATAGGTAGATATAGATATAAGTATATTTTTTTTATAGTTGTTAACAATTAGGGGGGAAACGGAAGCAGACTGAGTGCGGTTATATACAAATGATCATAGGCTTCTTATAAAGGTGCTTGTTTAATGGAGATAGCTTTATTTTGCGAGAAAAAAAAGAAGAAAAAAAAAGTATACCTTGGGGTTTAAAGTTAGGTTGGGTTTTCATAAAAACCTATAAGGTTGGGGTTAGGTTTCATTAAAACCTTTAAGGTTAGGTTAGGTTTCATTAAAACCTAAAAGGGTTTGGGTTAGGTTTCAGTAAAACCTTTAAGGTTAGGTTAGGTTTCATTAAATCCTAGAAGGTTAGAGGCTTTTTCTGCGGGGGATTTTTGGTTTGCAACCGGAAAATTTTCGGTTGCAAAGGGTCACAACAAAAACAACAAATATTTGCGGGGGGGGCCCAAATCATCTTCCTGGATGGTTGAACAGGGATCGAAATTTGAGAAACCCGAAATGTTTCGGTTGCATTCAGGATCCCCGCAGAAAACGCCTTAGGTTAGGTTTCATTATTATTATTATTTTTTTTTTGGGGGGTTGCGCCAAATAAAAACATTCCATTGCAACAAGCACCTATTGGAGGCCAAGAAAAATAGTTAAATGTCTCTGAAACGACCGCGAAACTCTCGTCCATTATTACCAAAAGTTTTTTCGTAGTCTATATAAAACCCAAAGTCTTTTCGTACACTCAGCTCAGAGTTGAACTTGACTATAAAGTTACAAAACGACCCCAAGGTATGTACGAAAATACTCAAAATCATGTACGAAACTAACTACTTTCAGTTCAATATACCTAATTAAGAAAGGTTTTTTGATTAGGCCAAAGGTTTTGATTCATTTTAAAATTCCTTGTAATCCCCGAGAGTAGCTTCTATGGACCACTGTGGCCCGCGCCGTACCCGTGGCCCCGGCGGGATGGGCTGACGCCCTTATAGTGGACGAGAACTGCGCGTTCGCTCATTAGGTCAGACACACACACACTCGGGGGATAACACTGCACTCTTAGCCTTTCTCGCTTTACCACATACACCCCCCAACCTGTCACTACACACCTGTACGGCTCGCAACACACCTGTCACTACACACCTGTTTAAAAGGGGCCCCGCAACACCCACCTGTTCCCACGTACACAACCTGTACGGTCTCGCAAGACACCTGTCACTACAACACCTGTACGGCCTTTGCAACACACCTATCACTACACACCTGTACGGCCTCGCAACACACCTGTCACTATAAAACCTGTACGGGCCTCGCAAGACACCTCCCAGCAAACACAAAGACGCAGGGCCTCCGGAGACCTCCGTATGTCTCACCGGCGGCCCAACGGAAGTGTACGACGTAGGGCCGCTGGGAATTTGCTTTGGGCTCACCGGCGGGCTGCTCCCAGCGGCCCGCCGTAGGGCATATGAACCATTTGCCACTGTTTTATTAACTGATTGAGGAAAATTTTTGGTTATACTTTCTAAGTTATTGCAGATATAGTAATGTTTTAAGGGGTGTTGCACAAACCATTAGCCGATTAATAGACTATGGGCTATTCAACACTTAAAAACATTACTATTATGCAATATGCTTAGAAAATTTAACCAGAAATATTCCTATGTAATCCCGTAATACGATGAAAAGGAGATCATAATTTTTCTACGGACATTGTTTATTTCATAAGTACAAAAACATTTCGTTATTGGGTTTACATGCTGGTGTACGTGGAACACTGAACAGCCTTGTAGAAGGATAAGTTGCGGCGAACCACATAACAACATCCACCCGCTTGTGCGTTTTCCCACTAACTGATTTCACTCACTGACACGGCGCTGAGGTCGTCAGCGCGGTCAAGGAAATTCCTAAAAAACGTGTCGTACTGCAATTATTTTATTATTCAGTCTATTTCGATATAATGAAGGAGCGAAAACATTTATAATAGGTTTTTCATTATGTTATCGACTGGTTAAGGGTGACAATTTAGGCCTTTGTGGGTTTTTAACCCTTTATAAGGCTATCGTACGTCTGGCAATTTAGTGCATTGATAGCTGGGAAAATTATTTCCAAAAAATTTTTATATGATACTAGCTACACACACAGAAAAAAATGATAACCTTTTTCCATGTAAACTCCTTCCTATGTACGTATCTCATCTTTATTCTATGTATTCCCAGGGTGTTCCTGATTAAGCTGGAAATATTTGAAATAAAATGATGTATGGTCATTTCTATAAACTATTAAAAACTTTTTATAACAATTTTTAATAGCTTGAAAGGCTTACTAATAGTGATGGTACTGATATTGAGATACTAGTATATTACTGAGTTAATATATAATATATGAAATGAATATTTCCACTTACAATACGTACCAGCGGGCCTCCGGAGGATTGACGTCAAGTTGCCGCTGCTTGTCACTACTGATGTAATAAATACATCAAGATAATCATATAACTGTTGTTCAAAATGTTTTTTCACATAGAATATTCAATTCTTGAAATTCTGTATATTAATTTTCAACATAGTAAATTTACCCGTGTGAAAATACACCAGCGGGCCTTTGGAGGTTTGACCCGAGGTAAATTTGCCGCCGGCGGCTGCCGTTTTGCCGCTCTACGGCCTACGTAGGCCCGCCGGTGATGGTTAGCTGGGCTGTCACTACACACCTGTAACGGCCTAGCAACACATCTGTCACTACACACCTGTACGGCCTCGCAAGACACCTGTCCTACACACCTGTACGGCCCCGCAACACACCCGTTGTCTGTGTATCACCGAAATAAAGACTTGGAAGGTTCGACGATGCACTAGGTTGGAAGTTTAGTAGTAGTAGTTTGGTGTTAATAGTAGTTGTAGGTGGTAATAGTATAGTAGGTGGTAATAGTTGTAGTGTAGTAGGTGTTAATATAGTAGTAGGTGGTAATATAGGCTATCACATGCCTGCAGCCAACACCAGCCACTGCCTGGGCCACCCTGTAAATTTTGTTTTGGTATGGCAAGATGGCGGCTGGTGGCTGGTGGCTGACTTCAGTATCTCGGCCACAGCTAGCCCAGATCCGCGATCCATGTTATATAATAGTGGTCCTTACGGCCGAGGCGGCCTCCCTACCGAGGCTTGTATCTCCTAAACATTTGTAAGCATACGCCGCTGCCCGGGTACCAATAGGCTTATATTTCAATCCTTACCTCGGTGGTAACGTCTTTTTATGCATGATAAATGACGTTTTTTTTAGATATATGAGATACGCCGGGGCTACGTACACCTCCTCATGAGGTGGTGTAAATCTACACCATAATTTTGGCCCTGTACGTCACGGAAATGGAGTAAGTACGCTTGCTGGATCCAGACAGGAGGGCGGGTCGCAGACTTTCGCCTAGGCGTAAAGTCTGGGGTTGTGAGGTCACGATTTGGCGCAGATATTGCTCCTGATCCAAGAAATTTTCGCAAGAGGAGTATCTCAGACTTACGTTGACATAAGCCGGCGTATGTGTCTGCTGGATCTGGCCCCAGGTTCGAATCCCGGCCAGGGGAGTCGGCGTGCAGCCCAATCAGCTGTTCATCCTTCCTTTCATGGATGGTGGATAATGGGTACCTGGGGAAACCTTGGGGAAGGTAACTGGGGGTAACCCCGGGGGTCCCCACTAGCCCTGTGTCCCGGGGTACCACAGGCTCAATTACCTTAAGGGCTAATGCCACGGAGATGAGCACCGAGGGCCCAAAGGGATGCCCCATTTACCTTTTACCTAATATAAACCAATCCCCCACAAGTATTCAAGTATTAGACAGACAGACGCTAAGAAGAGAGAAGAGAAGAAGGAAGAGAGAGAGAGATGGGGGGAGGGGGGAAAGAGAGAGAGAGAGTAGAGAGGAGAGAAGAGGAGAGAGGAAAAATATCATGTAGAGAGAGACAGACACAGAAAGAAAAAGAAAGAAAATAGACAGACTGAGAGAGAGAGACAGACAGAGAGAGAGACAACAGAGAGAGAGAGAGACAGACGGGGAGAGGGAGAGAGAGAGAGGAGAGAGGAGAGAGAGAGAGAGAAGAGAGGAGAGAGAGAGAGAAGAGAGAGAGGATAGAGAGAAGAGAGGAGGGAGAGAGAGAGAGAGAGAGACAGACAGACAGACAGACAGACAGACAGGGAGAGAGAAACAGAGAGACAGACAGACAGACAGACAGAGAGAGACAGACAGACAGACATACAGACAGACAGAGAGACATACAGACAGACAGAGAGGGAGAAACAGAGAGACAGACAGACAGACGACAGACAGAGACAGACAGACAGACAGACAGAGAGAGAGAGGAGAGGAAGGGGAGAGAAGAGAAGAGAGAGAGAGAGAGAGAAAAGAGAGAGAGAGAGAGAGAGAGAGAGAGAGAGAGAGAGAGAGAGAGAGAGAGAAAAGGGGAGAGAGACAGACAGGGAAGAGACACCCAGAAAGAAAAAAAAAGAAATAGCCCAGACAGACAGACAGAGAGAGAGACAGACAGACAGACAGAGAGAAAGTCGCAACTCGTGCTCGTGCTCGCGCCTTCCCACAGCCCCAAGATGGCCGACCCACAACAAATGGACGTCGACAATAGTTAAAATTCGGAGGGATGACGACGTAGTTATCATCGAAGAAAACCACAATACCTAACGAGTGGTACTATCATACACTCCCACACCTTTATAGCGCGTAGTTAACCTTGTGTCACCTTAATTAAGGGTCTATTAAGGGTTATGTAAAGACGTGTTTGTAGCTCCATTTTTCAGGGTGTTTTGCTGGGTTTCTGTGGGAATTACGGGTTTTTTGTGGGATTTGGTGGTTTTGTTGAAATTTGGTGACGGGGTAGGAAGGAAAATTGTCCGAATTGACTGTCCGTTCAAGACGCGAATTTTTTTCTTTTGTTTACTTACTTGTTTACTTGTTTCAAGTTTAGAGGGTAATGCCTGACAGTCTGGTGGTCCACCCCCGCTGCTTGTTTGTTTGGGGTCCCTGTGTAGAAGGGGCCACTTGATCTACGATTGGTTGGGGGCTTTGCAGCGGGGAGTGTACCAGGCCACTGGGGGCTCGTCTGGTAGGTCCTAGGAACCTGTCTAGAGCGGCCTTATGTGTCCACACTGCACCACTGACGCCTCTCACTTCCTTAGGTAGAACATTGAATGTTCTTTTGGGCAACATGACTCGACTGGCAGCCAAAAGAGTCTTGGGTTCTGGTGGAAGCGTGTGATGCAGGGCTTCCTCACACACGACGTCCATTGCGCTCGCTTTTGGCCAAAAGGGACACTTACCACACAGGTGGTTGGGGTCAGGTACCATTTTTCTATATCTTCCAGATATAGATAGATATTTGTGTAATTTATTGGTAATAATGGACGAGTTTCGGGGGGGTCTTTTTAGACACATATTTTTCTTGGCCTGCAATAGGTGTTGTTCTAATGGAGTTTTATTTTGCGCAAAAAAAAAAAAAAAAATAAATAAATGAAACCTGTTTTTTTTTTTTTGGGGGGGGGGGGGGGGGGGGTGCGCAAAATAAACTATTCCTTGAAAAAGCAAACCCATTGTAGCCAAGAAAAAATTGTGGTGTCTCTGAAAACGGGGCCGGAAAACCGTCCATTATTACCAATTTTTTTGGTAAATATCCAGTGAAACCCCCGAAACTCACTTTGGATTATTTTACGATGGCACCAAACTTGCCTACACAATTGGGGAGCATGGTTTTTGTTTACCTTATTGTATTCTAAAGACATTTTTCTGAGCTTTCCGTCGCAAATCAATAGTTTCGGAGATATAGGGAAAATTTTAGGTGGGGGGAGGAATAGTCTCCTTGTTTACAAAATGCCTCCCTCTTCCTCTTCTTTGTGACCTGCATCGCTTTTGTTCCGAGGGAAGTTTTCCGGGGCGCATCCTGGTAGGAGTTAATCTTTGGGTTTTGGTATTTTATTAAACTTTATTATTGGACCAGTTAGGAGGTTACAGGTTAGGTAAGGTAAGGTTAGGTTCAGGTTAGGTAAGGTTAGGTTAGGTTAGGTTAGGTTAGGTTAGGTAAAGTTATGTTAGTTTTATGAATCGGCCATACAACCTCTCTGAAAACTGACAAATTCACCGAAAAAGTAAACATTTTGAAGAAAAAATCTAAAGGGAAAGAATCACTTTCAAATTTCAAATTTTCGGTCATTTTCGCTGCTTTTCGATAACTTTTATGGTCATCACAACAGGTCAATCGGTGAATTTCGTTTCCCCCACCCAAAAACCCCGTATTCCCGCCAGGTCCCCAAGATCGTAGGGGGGGGGGGGTAGAAGCAAACAGAAGCATTTCCCACAGTTTTTATGGTGATTTTCCTGTTAAAAACATCAAAACACGTTGGTATATTATAGTTTTGACCACGAAATGGAGTATTGTCCTATTGTAAACATTGACCCAGCATAGTTCTAATGTGTTTTGGATGAATCTGGTACTCGTCTTTGTACGAAATGGTTGTTTATATGGTGTGAACTACGGTTTTATAGGGAGTTTCGTACACAAACTTGTTTCGTACCCAGGTTTTGTTAGTTGTTTCGTACACTGCTATGAGTTTTTTCGTACATACCTGGTGTCGTTTCGTAACTAGTAGTCAAGTTCAACTCTGAGCTGAGTGTACGAAACGACTATGGTTTCATATAGACTACGAAACATCTTTTTGGTGTACGAATTACTGGTGTAGAAACAACTTTGTGTACGAACTGACTGTTGGTAGTGGTGGTAGATTTGTAGTAGTTAATATTGTAGTTTATAAATGGTTATATGAGAGAGAGAAAAGAGAGAGAAGAGAGAGAGAAGAGGGGGGAGGAGAGAAAAGAGAGAGAGAGAGAGAGAGAGAGAGAGAAGTGCCATAAGAGAGCCCCTCTCTCCCTCCCCCATTATCTGCCCCATTACCCATTTTTGGTTTGTGCCTTATGTGCAAGGCTTAGCCAAACACTTGCCTGCTTTGAAGGTCCTAGCCACTCACCACTCCACTCCTCCACCTTAGAGGTGGGTGGCGTGAGGCTCCTGGGGCTGGCCTTACTCCTTGGCGGGCAAACACTGGCTGGGTGTTAGCTGGAGGGTGGAAGCAGGAAGCACCTGCAAGAAGCATTGCCTGCTTGTGTGCTGACGGCACCAATTGTTACAGGTGTGAGGTGAAGAGTCCAGGTCCGCCCACGCCAGGACCCTCCCGGCTTCCCTTGTATTAGGGAAGTTTGTTCACCCGGGGCCTCCACCGGGTTCCTGCAGGACCATGCGCCTCCCACCACAGGGGTGCTGGCAGAATAGTGCTGCAATGGAGGGGCGTAAAGGCCCTCATTGTGCCATTTGGCAAAGTGTGCTCCAGCAAGGCTGGCTTACTCAACACAAGCCTCACCCATCCACGCAAGACGGGGCTGAGTGTGACCACTGTGGCAAAGTTTTTCACTGATAAAGGGTGTTTTTTAGGAGCCAAAATGGTCACCCACACTGGTGTGAGAAACTTTGAGTGTCAGGAGTGTAGGAAAACATTTACCGGAAGAGCCATCTTAACAGACACATGCTCACCCACACGGGTTTAGAGAAACTTTGAGTGCCAGGAGTGCAGGGAAAACATTTGCCCACAAGGGCAATCTTAACCACACAAAATGCTCACCCACACTGTTGAGAAAAACTTTGATGCAGAGTGTAAGGAAAACATTTACCCACAAGGGCAATCTAACAGACAATGGTCACCACACTGTTGAGAGAAACTTTAGTGCCAGGAGTGTAGGAAAAACATTTACCAAAGAAAGAGCCATTTTAAACACCCACAATCTCACCCACCTGGTGAGAAATTTTGAGTTTTCGAGTGCAGAAAACATTTCCCCACAAGAGCATCTTAACAACAATCCTCACCACACTGTGAGAGAAACTTTGAAGGTCAGAGTGCAGAAACATTTACACCACAAGAGCATTCTTAACAAAACACATCACCCACACTGTGAGGAAAAACTTTGAGTGTCAGAGTGTGGGAAAAACATTTTTGCCCGAAAAGAGCAACTCTTAACACACACATCCTCACCCACACTGGTGAGAGAAACTTTGAGTGTCAGGAGTGCGGGAAAACATTTACCCACAAGAATGATCTTAACAGCCCACATGCTCACCCACACTGGTGAGAGAAACTTTGAGTGTCAGGAGTGCCGGAAAACATTTCCCCACAAGAGCATTTCTTAACATACACATCCTCACCCACACTGGTGAGAGAAACCTTTGAGTGTCAGATTTGCAGGAAAAGCATTTACCCACAAGAGCAGTCTTAAAACACACACATGCTCACCCACACTGGTGAGAGAAACTTTGAGTGTCAGGAGTGTGGGAAAACTTTTTGCCCGCAAAGAGCACTCTTAACAACACACCCCTAAACCCACACTGGTGAGAGAAATTTTTAGTGTCAGGAGTGCAGGAAAACTTTACCCCAAGAAGCGATCTTAACAGACACATGCTCACCCACACTGGTGAGAGAAACTTTGAGTGTCAGGAGTGTAGGAAAACATTTACCCAGAAAGGCATTTCTTAAACACACACATGCTCACCCACACTGGTGAGAGGAAGTACAAGTGTGATATTTGCGGCAAGTGTTTTCCTACCAAGAGTCGTGTTGCCAGGCATATCCAGACACACCTGTGAGGAGGGAGGTGGCTGTGTGGGGGGGTTTGTGCTTGTGGTGGTGGGTGAGGGGCTTGCCAGGCACATACAACGCCACTTGTGAGGTGTTGTTAAGAATATCAATAAAGCCACTTCATGAATAATTGTGTTCAATGTTTTATTTCACAGATTACAGAGGGAAAAAATGCGAGAGAGAGAGAGAGAGAGGTGATAATAGGTTCAACATGCATCGCCAATGAACAGACTTAGAAGAGAAATAAAAGTATTATAAACACTCCTCCTCCTCCTCCTCTTCTTCTTCATTGGCAAATTACTCCTCCTCTTTCCTCCAGAAAGTAATATTAGTAATGAAAGAATTAATAAAACAATTTCCCATTATAATTATTATTGTTATAATATTTTTGCCCCTAAAAGTTTGTTTATATTGTTTTATGCTTTCAATGATAAAAAGTTCAAGAAAAATAAGAGAGAGAGAGAGAGAGAGACTAATTCAGGCAGATTTAAAACGACCACATAAGCAAAGTATGTACCGCTTATACCGTGCGGTTTCCCTCGCCGTGCTCTCACTCGCGTTACCCTCCCTTCCACGTGTGACCCGCCTACCTTCAAGAAGCCTTAAACCCTACCCTACCTTACCCTATTCCTAACCTTACCCTACCCTTATAGAAGCAAGAAGACCATTCCTTCAAATTCAGCTTCCCCTGCTACTTCTTCGGTATAATGGATTATCGCATATACCGGATCACCCTCCCCCCAAATTGTCCCCTTTATAGCGAGGGTTTTACTGTGTATGGCATGGAAACAAGACCCTAGTAGTAAAAATTAAGCTGAAAAAAGTAAATACATAGAATACCCGACACACAACTATAGGTCACTGGTTGAGATTCCCAGCCAGAAAAAACAATAAAGTGCTTCCCATTAAAAGTGTATAAGTTTGGTTACTGTAGGTAGTAGGTAAGTAAGCAGTAAGTAGTATAGTAAGTATAGGAGTGGGAAAGTCACGTTTTGAGGCAGTAGTGTGGAGACCAAGATCCTAATTGCACTTTTTATTTTACTCGCTTATTTTCTCACTTTCTCAACTTTCTTTAAATTTTCTCACCAATTTCACTATTTTTGTATTCCACTCACCATCTTTTTATCTCACTATCTTTTCATCTCACTATCTTTTTATCTCATTATCTTTTTATCTATCTTTTTATCTCACTATCTTTTTTTCTCTTTTTATCTCACTATCTTTTTATCTTCACTATCTTTTTACCTCACTATCTTTTTATCTCACTATCTTTTTATCTCATCATCTTTTTATCTCACTATCTTTTTATCTCACTCTTTTTATCTCTATCTTTTTATTCATCTTTTTATCTCACTATCTTTTTATCTCTATCACTATCTTAATCTATGTCAATTATAGCTTTCAGGTCCTATAAAAGCTTCGGCTTATTGGACCTGGCTTTATCACTATATGTAATATGTTCATATGTACAAAACTACATGGCCAAATAAATATATCAATATCAATGTCAATATCAGCTCCTGGCTGATTTTATTTAATCTAGGTGAGATATAAGTGGCAACAATAAGGCCTCGGTTTTTGTTGCTTTGGCCTTGACACGCGCTCTTTTGTCAGTCGATTGTGCATGCATCTGCCTGCTGCTATTGCCCAATCGAACACTGGCCTATCTTGATCGATGGAACAAGTTACCAGCAAATGTTGTCGAAGATGTCTACATTTCACAATAACTACATTTAAAAACAGACTTGATACGCACTGTAAAGTAAATGGGTATTGATAGTGCCCTGCGAATTCATATTATAGTCCCCCGGATCGATTAGTGGTAGTGGTAGTTGTAGTTAGTATATTTCATATCCTATCATTCTTCACTACGAAACTTCCATGTTCCTATCTTCTTTAGGGACATGGTATCATTTTCCAACAGTTTTCTTACATGTAGTTGATAGTTAGTAGTATGTAGTTCAGCAGATACCCTCGTTATGGACCAATAGGTCTCCTGGTGTCTGTTGTTCCTATTTATTCCTCTTACCGGACGTCCTGGAGCTGTGTGGGAGGAGAAGAGGAGAAAAAAAGAAGAGGAAATGTAAGGGGAGAAGCATCAGTGGGGCTTGGAGCAGGAGCAGGAGGCAGGAGCAGGAGGAGGAGGAGGAGGCATATAGGTGTATCGTGAAATCAGAGGACGTTCCAGGTGGCTTCCCCTCCCTCACTCCCCTTTGTAATATCCTCGTCCTTCATGGCAGTCTCCTGTATCGTCCTCGTCCCCTGCAGCCTAAGAGTTAGTTGTCATGGTTTGGACACTTCTGCTGGAAAAAAAAAGGTTGATGTAATTATATAATGCGATGTGTGTTAGTTCGTCAGGTCACTCCTCATACTCATAGGTGCATCTTCTTGAAGCACACTCATCGACACAAAGTATATTCATTTTTTCTCTTTTTTTTTTGTACAAAATTATGATATATGTTTTTTTCTATATTTTTGTGTACATGCGTTGCGTTGCCTTTTGAGTACATACTTTTTTTTCTATATTTTTGAGGATTTAATTTGTTTTTTTTTCCATATTAATTAAAATACAGGTAATCCTTCCTCTTATTTTGTCTGAACCTTTAATTCTTGATCTATTTTTTATCTTCTTCCTATTTTTTCTTCCTTCCTTGTTTTCTCCCTCATTTTTTCATAACCAATGACCTATTTTTTATCCCTAGTTGCCATCACTGCCTTTCTCACTCATATCCATTCTTCAGTCCTACATTCATTCCATCATCCTTCCTTTCTTCACTCCTCCATTAGTCTTCATCCCAACCTTCCCTTTCTCTCCTCGTCTCCTCACCCCCGTCATCACCCTTATAAATAAGACTAACCAACACATCTGGGAGGCTGGACACATGAGCAACACATAAGGCGTAGAGGACACATAAGGCGTAGAGGACACATAAGGCGTAGAGGACACATAAGGCGTAGAGGACACATAAGGCGGAGAGGACACATAAGGCGTAGAGGACACATAAGGCGTAGAGGACACATAAGGCGTAGAGGACACATAAGGCGTAGAGGACACATAAGGCGGAGAGGACACATAAGGCGTAGAGGACACATAAGGCGTAGAGGACACATAAGGCGTAGAGGACACATAAGGCGTAGAGGACACATAAGGCGTAGAGGACACATAAGGCGGAGAGGACACATAAGGCGTAGAGGACACATAAGGCGTAGAGGACACATAAGGCGTAGAGGACACATAAGGCGAGAGGACACTAGGCAGAGGACACATAAGGCGTAGAGGACACATAAGGCGTAGAGGACACATAGGCGAGAGGACACATAAGGCGTAGAGGACACATAGGCGTAGAGGACACATAAGGCGTAGAGGACACATAAGGCGTAGAGGACACATAAGGCGAGAGGACACATAAGGCGTAGAGGACACATAAGGCGTAGAGACACATAAGGCGTAGAGGACACATAAGGCGTAGAGGACACATAAGGGGAGAGGACACATAAGGCGGAGAGGACACATAAGGCGTAGAGGACACATAAGCGTAGAGGACACATAAGGCGTAGAGACACATAAGGCGGAGAGGACACATAAGGCGGAGAGGACACATAAGGCGAGAGGACACATAAGGCGTAGAGGACACATAAGGCGTAAGACCACATAAGGCGTAGAGGACACATAAGGCGTAGAGGACACATAAGGCGTAGAGGACACATAAGGCGGAGAGGACACATAAGTGCGTAGAGGACACATAGGCGTAGAGGACACATAAGGCGTAGAGGACACATAAGGCGTAGAGGACACATACAGGGCGTAGGAGGACACTAAGGCGTATGAGGACCATAAGCGTAGAGGACACATAAGGCGTAGAGGACACATAAGGCGAGAGGACACATAAGGCGTAGAGGACACTACAGGCATAGCAGGACACATAAGGTGAGAGACACATAAGGCGGAGAGGACACATAAGTGGCTCGGTAGAGGACACATAAGGCGTAGAGGACACATAAGGCGGAGAGGACACATAAGGCGGAGAGAGGACACACATAAGGCGTAGAGGACACATAAGGCGTAGAGGACCACATAAGGCGTAGAGGACACATAAGGCGTAGAGGACACATAAGGCGTAAGGACACATAAGCGGAGAGACACATAAGGCGTAGAGGACACATAAGGCGGAGAGGAACACATAAGGCGTAGAGACACATAAGGCGTAGAGATGGAGGACACATAAGGCGGAGAGGACACATAAGGCTAGGGAACATAAGGCGTAGAGGCACATAAGGCGAGGTAGGAGGACACATAAGGCGGAGAGGAACACATAAGGCGAGAGGAACATAAGCGAGAGGACACATAAGGCGTAGAGGGACCAAAAAGGGGAGAGGACACATAGGCGAGAGGACACAAAGGGGAGAGGACCATAAGGTAGAGGACAAAAGGCGGAGAGGACCATAGGGGTAGAGGACACATAAGGGGTTAGGGGGGGACAATAAGCGAGAGGACACATAAGGCGGAGAGGACACATAAAGGGTAGAGGAAAAAGGCGGAAAGGAAAAAAAAACCCAAAAAGGCGGGGGAAAAAAGGGAGGGAAAAAATAAAAGGGTAAAGGGGGGGACACATTTAAAAAAAAAAAACGGGTGGGGTGGGGAAAAAGGGGGGAAAAAGGGGGGGACACATAAGGCGGAGAGGACCAAATCCCTAAAGGGGGAGGAAAAGGGGGG
>JACEEZ010011704.1:108061-115561 GCA_016584305.1 Chionoecetes opilio
AACAATAAGCTCCCCAGCAACATTTGTTTGGTTCGAAAGGGAAATGTCTACATTTCACAATAACTACATTTAAAAACAGACTTGATACGCACTGTAAAGTAAATGGGTATTGATAGTGCCCTGCGAATTCATATTATAGTCCCCCGGATCGATTAGTGGTAGTGGTAGTTGTAGTTAGTATATTTCATATCCTATCATTCTTCACTACGAAACTTCCATGTTCCTATCTTCTTTAGGGACATGGTATCATTTTCCAACAGTTTTCTTACATGTAGTTGATAGTTAGTAGTATGTAGTTCAGCAGATACCCTCGTTATGGACCAATAGGTCTCCTGGTGTCTGTTGTTCCTATTTATTCCTCTTACCGGACGTCCTGGAGCTGTGTGGGAGGAGAAGAGGAGAAAAAAAGAAGAGGAAATGTAAGGGGAGAAGCATCAGTGGGGCTTGGAGCAGGAGCAGGGAGCAGGAGCAGGAGCAGGAGGAGGAGGAGGAGGCATATAGGTGTATCGTGAAATCAGAGGACGTTCCAGGTGGTTTCCCCTCCCTCACTCCCCTTTGTTATATCCTCGTCCTTCATGGCAGTCTCCTGTATCGTCCTCGTCCCCTGCAGCCTAAGAGTTAGTTGTCATGGTTTGGACACTTCTGCTGGAAAAAAAAAGGTTGATGTAATTATATAATGCGATGTGTGTTAGTTCGTCAGGTCACTCCTCATACTCATAGGTGCATCTTCTTGAAGCACACTCATCGACACAAAGTATATTCATTTTTTTTCTTTTCTTTTTTTGTACAAAATTATGATATATGTTTTTTTCTATATTTTTGTGTAGCCTACATGCGTTGCGTTGCCTTTTGAGTAGCCTACATACTTTTTTTCTATATTTTTGAGGATTTAAATTTTTTTTTCTCCATATTAATTAAAATACAGGTAATCCTTCCTCTTATTTTGTCTGAACCTTTAATTCTTGATCTATTTTTTATCTTCTTCCTATTTTTTCTTCCTTCCTTGTTTTCTCCCTCATTTTTTCATAACCAATGACCTATTTTTTATCCCTAGTTGCCATCACTGCCTTTCTCACTCATATCCATTCTTCAGTCCTACATTCATTCCATCATCCTTCCTTTCTTCACTCCTCCATTAGTCTTCATCCCAACCTTCCCTTTCTCTCCTCGTCTCCTCACCCCCGTCATCACCCTTATAAATAAGACTAACCAACACATCTGGGAGGCTGGACACATGAGCAACACATAAGGCGTAGAGGACACATAAGGCGTAGAGGACACATAAGGCGTAGAGGACACATAAGGCGTAGAGGACACATAAGGCGTAGAGGACACATAAGGCGGAGAGGACACATAAGGCGTAGAGGACACATAAGGTGGAGAGGACACATAAGGCGTAGAGGACACATAAGGTGGAGAGGACACATAAGGCGGAGAGGACACATAAGGCGTAGAGGACACATAAGGCGTAGAGGACACATAAGGCGGAGAGGACACATAAGGCGTAGAGGACACATAAGGCGGAGAGGACACATAAGGCGGAGAGGACACATAAGGCGTAGAGGACACATAAGGCGTAGAGGACACATAAGGCGGAAGAGGACACATAAGGCGAGAGGACACATAAGGCGAGAGGACACATAAGGCGTGAGGGACACATAAGGCGGAGAGGACACATAAGGCGTAGAGGACACATAAGGCGTAGAGGACACATAAGGCGGAGAGGACACATAAGGGTAAGAGACACATAAGGCGGAGAGGACACATAAGGCGTAGAGGACACATAAGGCGTAGAGGACACATAAGGCGGAGAGGACACATAAGGCGGAGAGGACACATAAGGCGTAGAGGACACATAAGGCGTAGAGGACACATAAGGCGTAGAGGACACATAAGGCGTAGAGGACACATAAGGCGTAGAGGACACATAAGGCGGAGAGGACACATAAGGCGTAGAGGACACATAAGGCGGAGAGGACACATAAGGCGTAGAGGACACATAAGGCGTAGAGGACACATAAGGCGGAGAGGACACATAAGGCGTAGAGGACACATAAGGCGTAGAGGACACATAAGGCGGAAGAGGACACATAAGTGGAGAGGACACAAAGGCGTAGAGGACACATAAGGCGTAGAGGACACATAAGGCGTAGAGGACACATAAGGCGGAGAGGACACATAAGGCGGAGAGGACACATAAGGCGTAGAGGACACATAAGGCGTAGAGGACACATAAGGCGTAGAGGACACATAAGGCGGAGAGGACACAAGGCGTAGAGGACACATACGGCGTAGAGGACACATAAGGCGGAGAGGACACATAAGGTGGAGAGGACACATAAGGCGGAGAGGACACATAAGGCGTAGAGGACACATAAGGCGTAGAGGACACATAAGGCGTAGAGGACACATAAGGCGGAGAGGACACATAAGGCGGAGAGGACACATAAGGCGTAGAGGACACAAGGCGTAGAGGACACATAAGGCGTAGAGGACACATAAGGCGTAGAGGACACATAAGGCGTAGAGGACACATAAGGCGTAGAGGACACATAAGGCGGAGAGGACACATAAGGCGTAGAGGACACATAAGGCGTAGAGGACACATAAGGCGGAGAGGACACATAAGGCGTAGAGGACACATAAGGCGGAGAGGACACATAAGGTGAGGGACACATAAGGCGGGAGAGGACACATAAGGTAGATGACACATAAGGCGTAGAGGACACATAGGCGTAGAGGACACATAAGGCGGAGAGGACACATAAGGCGTAGAGGACACATAAGGCGTAGAGGACACATAAGGCGGAGAGGACACATAAGGCGGAGAGGACACATAAGGCGGAGAGGACACATAAGGCGGAGAGGACACATAAGGCGGAGAGGACACATAAGGCGTAGAGGACACATAAGGCGTAGAGGACACATAAGGCGGAGAGGACACATAAGGCGTAGAGGACACATAAGGCGTAGAGGACACATAAGGCGGAGATAAGGGTAGAGACATAAGGGAAACACATAATGAAACACATGTGATCGAGGACCATGCATAAAAGGCGGAGAGTAGGGTGTCCCAAGATCATAGAGGGAAAAAATGAAACATGTTTTTTTCACTTTCTCGTGTTTTACTTCTGTTCACACATGCATAAAGGCGCTATTACACGGGCACTTTTCTGCTCAGAGCAGCTGCTCACTGAGCAGATTTCACTGAGCTGCTCAACGAAACTATTACACGGTGATCTGTGTTTTGATGAGCAAAATGCATACAGACCTGAGTGCGGTTATGATACAAATGATCATAGCGCTTCCTAATAAGGGATGTTTGTTGTAATGGAGATAGCTTTATTTTGCGAGAAAAAAAAGAAAAAAAAAAAGAAGTATACTATGTGGTTAAAGTTAAGTTAGGTTTCATTACAACCTATAAGGTTAGGTTAGGTTTCATTATAGCCTTTAAGGTTAGGTTAGGTTTCATTAAAACCTTTAAGGTTAGGTTAAGTTTCATTAAAACCTATAAGGTTAGGTTAGGTTTCATTATTATTAAAAAAAAAAAAATTGGGGGGGGGGGGGGGTTGCGCAAAATAAAACTCTCCATTAGAACAAGCACCTATTGTAGGCCAAGAAAAAATAGTTGGTGTCTCTGAAAACGACCGCGAAACTCTCGTCCATTATTACCAAAAGTTGTTTCGTAGTCTATATGAAACCATAGTCGTTTCGTACACTCAGCGTAGAGTTGAACTTGACTACTAGAGTTACGAAATGACACCAGGTATGTACGAAAATACTCAAAATCAGTGTACGAAACTAACTACTTTCAATTCAGTATACCTAATTAAGAAAGGTTTTTTGATTAGGCCAAAGGTTTTTGATTCATTTAAACTTCCTGTAATCCCCGAGAGTAGCTTCTATGGACCACTGTGGCCCGCGCCGTACCCGTGGCCGCAGCGGTACGGGGCTGACGCCGTTATAGTGGACGAGAACTACGCGTTCGCTCTTTAGGTCAGACACACACACTCGGGGGCTAACACTGCACTCTTAGCCTCTCTCGCTTTACCATATACACCACACCTGTCACTACACACCTGTACGGCCTCGCAATACACCTGTCGCCTGTGTATCACCGTAAATAAATGACTTGGAAGGTCAGGCTTCTTAGGTATTGAGGGTGTATGTTTTCTTTATTAATGTTTTTTTTTTAACAAATAAAGGGCTATATATGTTCCATAGTAGGATGTGCCTGAACTAAGTCAATCAGTAAGCTTTCCATCTCGTCTGTCTAGTCAGCAGACATGTTGATGTCTTCTTGAGAGTTTTAGAAGAAAATGATCTTGCAATAAATAATATAGTCATCCACTAATTTCGGTCCTTTATAACAGAAAACTTTTTTGCTCACTGAAATGACGAGCAAAAATAGCTTCGAAGTAGTTCCCTGTTTGCTCAACCAAACAGGCTTTCATTGAGCAAAATCCTCAAAACTGCTCACTGAGCAGAAAAGTGCCCGTGTAATTGCCGCTTAAGAAGAGTTCCTGTGAAATTAGATGAAATTCGGAGAATATTTAGAGGTCGCGACAAACTGAACAATTTTCTAATAACCTTCAAAAACAAAGAAAAAACTCAAAACATCCCACATTTTTAGAAAGAAACTTATAAGGAAACCAAAACAGAGTTTTCATTGTTTCCATTCAGAAAGCCTTCTTTTGAAGGTCCTCCTTCTTTTCCCGCACCACAAGTTTCTGATGTTGGTGGACTAACTGGAGGAGATACTTCTCCTGTGCGGCTGACTTCATGGACCCCAGGTAGCGCTGGACTAGGGCGATGCCCCGCTCCGCGGCATCGTTGACCACTCGGAGGCCAAGTGCCCGTTTCCGAGCGTCCTTGAATCGGTCGTCCTCCTCCCACAATGCCGGGTTTTTTGCCAGGAAGCCCTCGTCCGCGTCGAGTTTCTGAAAGAAGGACCGTGTCTTCGAAGTGACTAAGGACGAGAGGGAGGAAGACATCGTCATTTTTTTCCCCTCCAATCGTTTGAGTTCCTTCTTCGAGGCGGGCTTGCCCAATCCCTTGACCATCTGCTTCTTCCCTCCACATCAACCCTTTGAGTCGAAGAAGGCCAGTCCCGCGTTTTCCTCGGAAACGTACCACAGGTGGCGTCGCAGGGCTTGTCTGCTCCCTTTGGCAACGGTTGGTCAGGGTAGTCTTGAAGATTTCGAGGAAGAGCAGTCGTTCAACGGAGCTTTCACAGAGATCGGTTGCCTCATGCCATTGCTTGCAGTACACCAGAGCAACGAAAGGGGGCCCACTCGTTCCACTCCGGCCTTCTCTCGACCAGTCAGCGACAGCGGGGGATTCAGCATCTGAAGCTTGAGGCAGTAGATGGCCTTGGCCATCCACCGGGCTTGATGGAGAGCTCCAGGACGGCAGAAGGGTTTTGGCTGGACCTTCACCACCGAGGAAACAGGTAGGAGAGACGGAGAAGTTCTCATAGTCCTCCCTGGGATGGTTCTTCGACATCAGAGCCTCCTTCAGGAAGGCCAATGCGTCGTCCCTTCAGCTTGCTGGCAGTGTCCTTTAGTGGCGAAGAAAACTCTACGAGGTCCTCCGATGTTTCCACCGTCTCTCTCTGCGAGGAATCCACGAAGGACCATCGATCAGGGAGTCGTTTGAAGATTCCAATGTCAGGACCAGAGGAAGAGCCGAGGCTGGCTTCGAAGACATTCTTGAGGATCACCTCGTGGACATGATGGCGGCAGGCAACCAAAGCAAGCTTCGTCCGAGTTCTTGCTCAATCCGAATGCAAGCCCCCTTGCACCATGCCAGTGTTCGAAGCCGTGGTGTCGAAACAGACGGCGATGATCTTGTCCCTGACGCCCACTTCGTCCACCTCCTTCAAGACCACTGCAGCCACGTTTCTGCCAGTTCGAATCCGAGCTTGCCCGGGGCCCCAAGAAGGAAAATCGGCGTCATCTTCCCCTGTGAGGAGGACGGCGATGCGGTCCTCTGTATCGCCAGAGAGCGACGGGGGGAGTTTTCCGTCCCAATGCAGGACCAACCTCTTTAGGTATCTCCTGGTTCCGCAGTTCCACGATCTTCTCGGCGGCTTGCTCTCTCCCCGCAATTCGTGCTCGATGGACCGTGCTCTTCGAGACCGCCATACTCCCAATGGTCCATTCCAAGAACTTGAGCGGTAGCTGCGAACGTTGACGTTGCTTGCCGCACCGACAACTTCTCTCGATCCCAAGTTGAAATGAGGTTAAGATCCTTCACGGAGATCGATGGCGGGCCCGTTTGAGTTTTTTCCTCTGGCTTCGGGATCCACGAGCGGTGATGACGTCGTCGACACAGACTTTCTGCTGCTGCTACTGCTTTGGCTTGGGATTTCCGCCCTTTCAGTCCCGCCTGGCAATGTCGCTGTCTTCACGGTCCCGGAGCCGCTTGAGTCGAGATCCGCGCTCGACCTGCTTCTCACCTTCTTCGCTGTCACGAGGTCAATTCCAGCCATGGATGATTCCCTCTGTCTTCTCTCTGACTCCGTAGGAACTCCTTGTCCTCGTCTTCACTCTGCCCGTTGGAGAGAGGAGGAGTGTGCGAGGTCGAAGATTTCTTGGAGGTCTCCTTTGAAAATCTCCTCATCCATACTATGTTTCGGCCTGTCTTTGTTCTTGTTCTTCTTGAGGTCATTGTACGCCTTTACCAGCTTTGACAGCTTCGTGCCGGCGTGTATTACTGTAGTTGTCGGAATCCCGGCGCGCGACCAGAAGGGGAGAACCTCCTCCACCACCGCCTTCTGCTCCCCCTCGCCGTCTTCCCCATCTCCCGGTGGTGGTGGTAGTAGCGGAGGAGGACTGCTCCTTCGATGGTAGCCGGGCTCCGTGATTTCATCGATTGGAGCCTTGTCGATCAGCCAAAGATTACTAGCGGCTTTGTTGCCCTGTTTATAACCTGAGGAAGAAAAAAAAAAATGGAAATTTAGAAAAATCCAGAAATTCGAGTCACGTCACCTAAAGTTCACTTTGTCGGGACCCTTAATATTACTCAATTCGCCCAAAATTTCAACAACAATACTGTTTTACTATGAGGGGAACCGAAATAATACACGAGCGTGCAACATTTTCAAAACTTTTGCCCTTTTGGGGCACCCTAGCGTAGAGGACCATAAGGCGGAGAGGACACATAAGGGCGTAGAGGACACATAAGGCGTAGAGGACACATAAGGCGGAGAGGACACATAAGGCGTAGAGGACACATAAGGCGTTAAAAAGGGGCACATAAGGCGTAGAGGACAACATAAGGCGTAGAGGACACATAAGGCGTAGAGGACACATAAGGCGGAGAGGACACATTTAAAGGGGGAGAGGACACATAAGGCGGAGAGGACACATAAGGGTAGAGGACACATAAGGGGGAGAGGACCCCATAAGGCGGAGAGGCACATAAGGCGGAGAGGACACATAAGGGGGAGAGGACACATAAGGCGTAGAGGACACATAAGCGTAGAGGACACATAAG
>JACEEZ010011704.1:123061-133441 GCA_016584305.1 Chionoecetes opilio
AGCTATCGATGTGCGTTGACGACTAAATATACGTCCAATGTGTACCGTCTAAAAAAAAATAATATGAAGCATTTTGTATAGATTAATTATTATAAAAATCAATTATCGAAAAAAAATCATATATTTTCAATATTTATTATTAGACTTGTACTTGTTTTTAGTGAAACAACACTGGTATGATTTTCCAAATTATGCATTTTGCTACACCGTTTATCTACTATAAAAATAACTCAACAAGTACACATATCATCCACCACGAGTTTACAACAAATATATGTAAAGAGGCATAAAATGACTTAGGCCGCCGCTGGCATTATCTATTCTGACGATAACGCAAGTTAGGAATGTCGTACGGAGAGGATTTTAACACCATACGATATCTAATAAGCAGGCGGAAATTGTTACATAGGATATCTGCACTTTGGTGGCCATCTTGGATTCAAAATGGCCGCCAATTATATTAATTATTATTACTAGAGTTGGAAAGACGTATGGAGCTGATTTTAACACCATAGATGTATATTCCTAATAAGCAAGCGGAGGTATCATTGAACATGTCATGTTTTAGTCAAATAACACGGTATGATCTTCCAAATATACATTTGCTAAACCGTTTATCTGTCTATAAAGATTTTCAGGCAATTTGGCTGCATTATAATAGAGACAACATATGCTATACAATATACAGTGCACACAAAGTTAACATCAGAGTCCCCATCAGAGTCATTGGCGCCTGAGCCACGATAGCATCATCCTGCACCATGTTGGAGCATCCCTGCAGCTTACACACAACAGTGCACTTCAACCCATCAGTATGCAGGAGCAATCTGACGGTCGACACGTCCTTCTGCATGTGCATGAGATGAGATTCAAGACGACATCTGGAGCTGGTAGACCCGCCATCCATCGGATTTTGAGCGAACCGCCATCATCGAGTTCCCAGCCATGTCCTGCTGATGGTGCGGGACGTCTGGCAGGTTTTCAAGGCTGCGTCGCAGATAGCCGCCTGATAGTTGGGCCCTAAGCGTATGCTGCATCAAGGAGTCTTCACAAGGCGGCAATTGTCCAGATTCGATCTGGCCCTTCTTTGCACAGAACATGTGATAACGGATGAATTAGCACGACGATCTTCGTGTTCCTGGCGTACAGCTGACACGTGAAGCCTGAATGCCTATTGAAGACGTACTGTTGGTACATTCCACGAAGATCCCAGATCTGTGAATGCTTGAAGATACAGATCGTTCGCTTGCACAAGCTTCAAAGCCTTTATCTTTCCTTGGCTAGCCAGAGCACTAACAGTGTCACACCCGCTCCATGCATGAAGCCCTGGCAATGCACTGCAAACTCCAGACCCCAATACCGCAGCCAACTTTCCAACGTCAATCATTCTGACTCGAACCTTTGTTCCTCGTCTGATGAAGAGCTGGCTATCGATGGTTCTGCTGAGTTGAACAAGTTGGCTGCGGTATTGGGCTCTGGAGTTTGCAGTGCATTGCCAGGGCTTCATGCATGGAGCGGGTTGGACACTGTTAGTGCTCTGGCTAGCCAAGGAAAGATAAAGGCTTTGAAGCTTGTGCAAGCGAATGATCTGTATCTTCAAGCATTCACAGATCTGGGATCTTCGTGGAATGTACCAACAGACGTCTTCAATAGCATTCAGGCCTTCACGTGTCAGCTGTACGCCAGGAACACGAAGATCGTCGGTGCTAATCACTCCGTTATCACATGTTCTGTGCAAAGAAGGGCCAGATCGAATCTGGACAATTGCCGCCTTGTGAAGACTCCTTGATGCAGCATACGCTTAGGGCCAACTATCAGGCGGCTATCTGGCGACGCAGCCTTGAAAACCTGCCAGACGTCCCACACCATCAGCAGGACATGGCTGGGAACTCGATGATGGCGGTTCGCTCAAAATCCGATGGATGGCGGGTCTACCAGCTCCAGATGTCGTCTTGAATCTCATCTCATGCACATGCAGAAGGACGTGTCGACCGTCAGATTGCTCCTGCATACTGAATGGGTTGAAGTGCACTGTTGTGTGTAAGCTGCAGGGATGCTCCAACATGGTGCAGGATGATGCTATCGTGGCTCAGGATGCCAATGACTGATGGCGACTCTGATGATTAACTTTGTGTGCACTGTATATTGTATAGCATATGTTGTTCTCTATTATAATGCAGGCCAAATTGCCTGAAAATCTTTATAGACAGATAAACGGTTTAGCAAAATGTATAATTTGGAAGATCATACCGGTGTTATTTGACTAAAACATGACATGTTCAATGATACCTCCGCTTGCTTATTAGGAATATACATCGTATGGTGTTAAAATCAGCTCCATACGTCTTTCAAACTCTAGTAATGAATAATTAATATAATTGGCGGCCATTTTGAAATCCAAGATGGCCACCAAAGTGCAGATATCCTATGTAACAATTTCCGCCTGCTTATTAGATATCGTATGGTGTTAAAATCCTCTCCGTACGACAATTCCTAACTTGCGTTATCGTCAGAATAGATAATGCCAGCGGCGGCCTAAGTCATTTTATGCCTCTTTACATATATTTGTTGTAAACTCGTGGTGGATGATATGTTGTACATTGTTGAGTTATTTTTATAGACAGAATAAACGTGTGTAGCAAAATGCGATAATTTGGAAAATCATACCAGTGTTGTTTCACTAAAAAAAGTACAAGTCTAATAATAAAATATTGAAAAATATATGATTTTTTTTCGATAATTGATTTTTATAATAATTAATCTATAACAAAATGCTTCATATTATTTTTATTTAGACGGTACACATTGGACGTATATTTAGTCGTCAACCGCAACATCGATAGCTAGTATAGAAGTCCAGATACACGTGCAACAATGTACCCCACCAAATGGGCATTTTCGCGCTGGGTGGTTTCAAAGGATGGCGTCCATCCGAGCACTAAGCTACCGTTCTCAGATGTCCATCACACCTTTTCTGACACTTGAGACATTGGTCTAATGGAAAATCATAATGAGAATTACTCCCCCCGCCGGAGCATTAGCTACTTTTGGTCTGGCTCAAGACTATAATCTGAACAAGAATTTCCTTTCGAACGATGTGACATTTCCTCTGTCTTGGCCTGAATTAATTTGCATTAAGATTTACATAGACCGCGACGTCACATCCATCCGTGATCACACACACACACACATATATATATATATACACACACACACACACACACGGCCTCCCTCATCCTTACAAACTATTCACTTCCTCTTTGTCCTCGACCAGCTAGCGAGGTATAGGAGTGTGTATTAGGAAAGCCGCCCCTGCTGAACACTGCGGGAAGGATGGAACTCTCATGCCCTCTATAGGAAGGTGCGTGCTGGGAGGGGGTGGGGAAGGAGGAGGAGGAATTGGTTGGGCCATAATTTGTGGTGTGGGCGGCTTTGATTGTGGTGATGGTTTGTGATGTCTGTGGCGTATATAGGAAGTGGGATTTGTGCGTCACCTTGTGTGTGTGTATGTGTAGTGTGTGTGTGTGTGTGTGTGTGGGGGTGTCTGTGTGTGGTTTGTTATGTGGTTTGGGGCTGTGAAATGAACGCAAAATATTTTCCCAACTATTACATTATCTTATCTCTCCCCCCAGGAAGGGCAGGCAGGCGCGTGATGCTTTTGGGGTGGCGTGGCTGGGGGGCGTTGGGGGGGGGACCCGAGTTTGCAGATTGCACCCAAAAACGCACTGTGACACCAACCTGTGCCGGGGTGGGTAAGCTCTCGATGGGTGTGAATGCATGGGTTTTATTCATCAATCAGGCAACAACAAACTTTAACACTTGCCCAGACAGCCAATAAACTTTTTTTTTTGATCAAGTCATTTTGTTAACAGTCTTTTAAAAAAGAAATATGAAACCTTCTTTCAATCTGAAAAATTTTCCCTTTTTTTGAAAATTTCCGTCCCGCATCAAAAAATAAACGTATCGTAGGGAAGGCATCCAAAAAATAAAAAGAAAAGAATTGGGAAAGAGCAGAAAACAGAGTGAATGAACTTAGAGAAAATTTATACCCTGATTCAAGTATTAGTAGTAAAACGTAGTTTTTTTCTTTTTTATACTAAGGACTTACTCTGTTTTTTTTAACGAAGCAAAAATCCGACCCTGCGCTTACTGCTGATATTTGATGCCAGGAGAAGGAAATATACGTTTTCTCTTAATTTCAGCTGATTTATCATATTTAACCCCTATTATCAGGAAATTAGGGCATCATTTTAAGCATGAGGCCTTAAGATAGAAGGAAATTTTGGCCCCCTCTTTAAAAATAATAGATCTACCCAAGGGGAAAAAAAGAAAAAGAAACAAAAGCCCACTTAGTTGCCAGTCCCTATAAAGAAGACAGTAGAGAATAAGAAAGGGGGGGGGGCCCAAATTTTAGTTCGGAGGTGTGTTTCCCCTCTTTGAAGAAATTTAGTGTAGAAAGTGGAAAAAATATAAACGGGGAAGAGGGGTTTCAGAGGTTAAGCTTAACAGTGCAACAGGAAGAGGAAGGAAGTAATGAGATAAAAGTCAAATAGGGAAAAAACTTTAAATTCCCATATTTTAAGCATATTTTCATTGTTCCTCCTACTTTTCCCCATCAGTATCTTTCATGATGGATTTGCCTGTTATTAAAATATTGCGTGCGAATACCCTTGGGGTCTCGTTCTATCATCCCCTCATGTCTTACGTCTCCCGCCCCCATCCATTTACCTCCCCTCCCATTTTTAGACTGGCCCCCATCCATTTGCTCCCGCCCCCACCCTTTTGCTCCCGCCCCACCTTTAGCTCCCGTCCACCCATTTAGCCCCCCGTCCCACCATTTAGCCCCCGCCCCATCCTTTTACCTCCCCTCCCTTTTTTAGATGCCCCATCCAAGCTCCCGCCCCATCCATTTAGCCCCCGCCCCACCTTTTTAGCTCCCGTCCCATCCTTTTAGTCCCGTCCATCCATTTAGTCCCGCCCCATCCAACTTTTTAAAAGCGGTCGGCCCTCCCTTTTAAAACCTGTGGTTACATATTAAAAATCCAAAACGTTAAAAAACTTGAGTAAAACCCGGGCCCCAGAAAAAGCCGCAGTAAAAAATTTAGGGTGACCTAGGTCCTGGGTCTCAGGAAAATTTGGGGAGGAATTTTTTTTATTTGGGTACTTGTTCGTAAATTTCCCCACATAATTTACATTGGGGCTTCACCCTTTTTTCTGAAAATTTGAAGAAATGTGTCCTAATTCGGGTCCCCGCCTTTTACAAGTACCCCCTTTCCCCTCCCCCCCCCAACCAACGTCCCGCCCTTTTTTCTTCTTTTTGGGGTTCTTTTCCCCTCCCCCCCCTTTCCCCCCCCAAACCTCCCCCCCCCCCCTTTACACCTCCCGCCTCCCCCCCCCCCTCCCCAAAACCCCCACGGGTGTCTCTCTCTCTCTCTTCTCTCTCCTCTCTCTCTTCTCTCTCTCTTTTTCTTCTCCTCTCTTTCTCTCTCTCTCCCCTCTCTTCTCTCTCTCCTCTCTCTCTCTCTCTCTCGTCGCTCGCTCTCGTTTCCGTTCGCTCCCCTTTTCCGATAAAAAATTTTTTTTTGGGTCGTACTTTGGAAATTCCTTTTACGTAACGTTACACCACCGGCCCCTGCCCGACGTACTTTTCCCAAAAACAGGTAAAAGCATTAAAAAATCAACACATAGAGAATCCCCAAATAAACGAGTACCCTTGAAAATGGTAGTTTTAAAGGACCTTCTAAGTCAATTCTAGCGTCCCCGGCAAACCACCTCCCAGCTTAAGTTGAACGAAAAAAATATCAAAAGGGACATAATCGTCGCGTAGTGTTTTTTAAAAGACTCCCAAATTTTAAGGATTGGAAAGGTTTGGTTAACCCAGAAAACAGCGTGCCCTCAAAGTCCATCCCTGATTCTAGAACAAGGTCATGGGGGAATGTTAGATGAAGAGATTTTGATAAGTTTTTACCCTATCCAGACATTTTGCAAGTACCAATACAGGGAGGTCCCGTTTATACGAGCTTTCGGTTACGAGAACCGATAACGAGATGTGTAAATTGGGGTCTTTTAAACGAGTGAAAACCAATGATACGACATTCAAACGGGTGAGAAAAAATTTCAAGTTCAAAATGGGCCCTCCCCACCCCGGGCTGGACAAAGGGGGTTTTGGTTGACCCAGTGAGGTCCCCCCTAGAGGCCGGGGACCTGAAGGGTAATTAAGCTATGGGGGCCGCATTTAGGGGTAATTAGCAGGTGTGGGCCCCAACTTGGGACCGCAGTCAGGTCCCCCCTAGAAGGCTGACCGAAGGGTTAATTACGATAGGCGCGGCCTGACCTTTAGGGTAATTAGCAGGGTGCGGCCCCAACCTTGGGGGCCACTACACTACTTTCTTGTATCACGCGGCCCTCCCTAATTACAAAGTCTTTTTCTTGGTTTGCATTTTTATGTTTAATTTAAAGGGCACTATGTTATTTTGGTGTATTTTCTCTTTCAGAATGCTTTTTTCTACGAAAGGTAGTACATGTGGGTAATATAGACGCTGTGTGTTTTTTGTGTTTTCTAGAGTTTTTTTTAGCTTGAAAAAACAGTCTTTTTTTTTTTTCTTTTTTTGTTTTTGAGGGCTGGAACCAAAAAAAATATTTTACCATTAGTTATGTGTTTCGTTATACGAGATTTCGCTTTTTCGAGATGCCAGGTGGAACCTAACTGCTCGTATCTTGGGACCTCCCTGTACAAGGTTATTAACTTACAAAGCGCCGCCACGTCAGCACGAACTAGGGGGACTCGAACCGTGACCCAATGCACAGGGACGCGCACAGCGAGCTCAGTCTCTACCAACCTTGCCACCTGACGGGCAAAAAAGAGAAGAGAGAGAGAGAGAGAGGGGAGGAGAGAGAGGAGAGAGGAGGGGGAGAGAGAGGAGCGTCCCCCCATTACACCTTGGGTTTTGCAATTGTTAGGAAAGCAACGAGATTATCCGCGGCGTAGTTTTTGATGTAACAGCGTTTTTTTGTTTTGTTTACTTCATAACGATATTAGTGTTCTCTTTGTTACTTTGTCTGTCATTTAGTGTTCTTTGACCCCATGACGATGATTATTAATTTTGTATAGTTGAAGTCAGATAAATTTTTCATTTCTTTATTTCTTTTTGAAAATCGTAATTTTTGTATTTTTTACCTTTTTCTTATAAAGTGCTATTATTGTATTTCAGTTTTATTTTGTAAAGTACCGACACTAGTGTGTTGGTGGTGTGTTGGGTGTGTGTGTGTGTGTGTGTGTGTGTGTGTTGTGGGGGGTTGGGGGTGTGTGTGTTGTGTGGGTTTTGTGCGTGTTGTGGGGTGGGGGTGGGTTTGGGGTGTTGTGTGGTTGTTGTGTGTATGTGCCGCCGTTTGTGTGTGTGGGTGTGTGGGTGTGTGTGTGTGGGGTGTGGTGTGGTGGTGCGTGCGGGGTGAGGTGTTCAATTCAAAACATTTTTTGCCATAACAACAATTTCAAACAATAAATATCCTCGTTAACATTTTTGGAAAGGTCTGCTGAGAAAAATTTTGTGGTTTGTTGTATGTGGTGTGTATGGGGATATGTATTAACTATAAGTGTCTGATGTCCCCAGGGGAACTTGAAGAAACCCACTTTTGGCTGTGTCCGTGCGGGCGGGCTGGTCTGCACCTCCCGGGACCCTGCCAGCTGTCGGGCCCTGACCCTCCAACCAGGGCCAGATGCACCGACCACAGGCCTCCAAGCACATTGAAAAATTGTTCCTCGGGGAAATACTAGTGTTACCGAAGTCTTCTGTCCGGTGTTTTTTATTATTTTGGGTTTTTTGTCTCATGTTAATTGCAGGCACTTTTACCGAAACTCAAGATTTTTTGAAGTAAGGTTTGCTTGGTTTTGCCTCCCCATGTCTGGCAGGGCGTGTGCCGGAGGCGGTCAGGGATTGCCCCCCGGCCAGTTGCAGTGTTAGGGGAGATGATCGCCCTTTGATTAATTTCTAAGGGTGGTCCCCTCCCCCCCCCCCTCCCCCCCCCTCTCCCTCCCCCTCCCCTCCCTTTTTTCATGCTATCGTGACTCAAAGGGAAGGGGGGTTTCTATTTGAAAGTTTTTTACATTAGGCGTAAGTCCTTTTCCGTATTTCCTGCAGTGTTATTAAGAGGGGAGAAAGCGCCCTTTTTTTTCCCCCCATTCGTGCCCCTAAGACAAACTTGTACCAAGATTGTTTAGCTAATTTTAACTTTTGTATGTACCCGTTTCCCTTTAGATTTATTTTTTTTGGAATTAGGTACTATTTGTATTTACTCTTAATATTACCTGTAGTACATTGCACTTCGGCACATAAGACCAAAAACGTGGGGTAGAGCCACCCGCTTTTCTTTTCGGGGCCAGGGGACCCCCCATAGAAGAATGGAGCGTCCCTAGCTGAGGCCAAATTCCCGAGGCATACAAAAGTAGGGATACATAAAAAGGGCCCAAAATTTTCTCAATTCGGGGTGGGTAGTGGGGCGTTTCGGGGGCATGCAAATAGTTTTAATAATGTACAATGTTAGATTTTTTTGCTGTAACTATTTTTTTTATGTCAAAAAATCAACCTATGAAGTTATAAGGAGTTCGTGATATTTTTTAGTTTTAATAAAAAATGTTCACCCTATTTATGTTTTAAAAAAAAAAAAATAAAGGTTTAAATGAAAATAACGAACTTTTTTAGAATCTGATAGACTGAAGTAGTCACAAAAAACAGTTTGCTAATTTTTATCAACAAGGCTCGCTTGATAACAAGTATAATGAATGATGTTTAAAGGTTATTTCAGCTGTAAGGTGACGAAAGGATAAGCAAATTTAAAAAATGATGTATAAGAAAGTCGCGAAAAACTCTTGCTTCAATAGTGGCGTGGTGAGGTCAAAGATCCTCATTAGTCTTAGTTTTACCTCATTTTTGTTTTCCTCTGCCCAGGTACATCTCCGCCACCTTTTAAGTTTCTACGCAAAGGGAAATGATTATCTTTTTTTCTGCGTGTGTTCGTTTTTTTGTTATGGATATGGGCATGTCGGGGGGCAGGGGAAGGTGAAAGCTTTAGAGGCTCTCCACGCACGTTTTCCCTTTTTCCTGTAGTGGACAAATCACCCTACTTTTTGGCCACTAAGCCAAGCAGTAAGCAGGTAGGTGATGTAGCACGTAGCAGACAGTTGGAGGATTTATAACAGTATATCAAAATAAAATTTTTCACCTCAGTTCAGATGGCCAACGCGGGGGGGGAGGGGGGGTCTCGTGATTTCGGCCCTTTAACTGTAATCACTAATATAAAAATTATCCATTGGTTAGGATAAGTTAGGTAAGGTTTTGTTTAGAAAATCCCTTACTGTTACGTGGCAGTACAACGTTATGTTAGTGGTTACGTACGTGTAGGCTACGGGTCAGGGGAAAACGCACAACAGTTAGCCGACTTGCCGGCCGAGATGATGCAGTAGTTTTGCCGACTTGCACGGCCCCAGAGACTGAGCACGGTAGTTTGCACAAATTGGGCAGCCCCTTTAAAGATTTAGCCCCGGTGTTGCACAATTGCACGCCTACTTTAGAGGACGATGCACGTAGTTAGCAACTTGCACGGCCCCCTTAGAGACTGATGACGGTTAGTTAGCAGGGGCTTGCAAAGCCCTTTTCTTAGAGATGATGCACGTAGTTAGCCGACTTTCCCCCTACTTTTGAGACTGAGCACGGTGTTTGCACGACTTGCACGCCCCACTTTAGAGACTGAGCACGGGAGTTAGACACTTGCACGCCCTACTTTTGAGACTGATGCACGGAGTTTGCCACATTGCACGGCCCCCAGAGAGATGACGGTAGTTAGACGACTTGCACGCCTAGGACTGATGCACGGTAGTTAGCACGACTTGCACGGCCTTAGAGACTGATGCACGGAGGGTTTGCACGACTTGCACGGCCCTGAGGACTGATGCACGGTAGTTAGCAGACCCTTTCACGCCCTACTTAGAAACATAAGGGCCCCGAGTAGCGCCAGCGCCAAAAACGAATTTTAGCATTGAGGGCTAGAAAATGATCACGGTTTTTTCAGACTTTAAATTTAACGTTTGCAGTTTTTAGTTTTTATTGCGGATAGGGCGTTTTTAAATTTTATACCCTTTTTTTTTTTTGGGCACACGAAGCCCGGGAGGGGCCATCCGTAAATAAAAACAGTGGCACTTGAATGTGGGCCCTTTTAGATTTTTGAAATTTTCATTTTTTTGCCCAAATACAAGTGAAAGACAAACTCCCCAGAAGTTTAACCCTTTGAAAAATGGGGTGTACAAATTAAGATTTGCCACCACAGCGGGAAACCAAAAAAAATGAATGGCGATTCACTTTTTTGGGAGGGGGCCTAGAAAGAATG
>JACEEZ010011707.1:5000-15000 GCA_016584305.1 Chionoecetes opilio
TAGTAATAGTAATTGTAGTAGTAGTAGTAGTAGTAGTAGTAGTGGTAGTAGTAGTAGAAGTAGTAATGTTAGTAGTAGTGGTAGTAGTAGTAGTGATAAGTTACACACTATCTAAATCCTCCTAGTAATGTGTCCTTGTATGTACCTAACACTACTAGTAATGTGTACTTAATAATGCATAATAGTGGATCTAACTTGTAATACCGGATCCTATAAACAAGGGTTCCGATCCTATGTACTTAACACCCTATAGGACGAGAGGGAGATTAGAGAAAGGCGATTACACTACACGCTTACGAAGGGTTGTTAAATAGGTTGTTAAATAGGTTGTTAAATAGGTCGTTAAAGAGGTGGTTAGAGAGGTCGTTAAGGAAATTGTTTACTAGGTTGTTAGTCAATGGTGGTTTGTTTTTTGTATTATGTCAATTAAACTCTTTTTTTTTTTTCATCTCTTTCTCGGGGGTTTTTAAAACGTAGTTTAATGGTCGTTAGCCCTTGGGGGTTTTTTTTTTTGCAAGGTCAAATATTTCCCCTCTCCCCTCTCTTTTCTCTCTCTCCTCTCTCTCTCTCTTTTCTCCTCTCTCTCCTCTTTTTTCTCTCTCTCTTTCTCCCCCTCTCTTCTCTCTCTTCTCTCTCTCTCTCTCTCTCTCTTCTCTCTCTCTTCTTCTTCTTCTCTCTCTCTCTCTCTCTCTCTTCTTAATAAAATAAAATAAAATAATTTCAAAACATTAATCCCCATTTACAAAGTTCCTCACCCTTTCTCTCCTCCTCCTCCTCCTCCTCCTCCTCCACTTTGATACATTGCGCCAAGAGTGCAGGGGGAAGGAAGGGGGAAGGGGAGGGGGAAGGGGGGGGAATAGGAGAAGGGGAAGGGGAGGGGAGGTAAAATTCCCCTGTTATATAGACAAGCAAACACAAGTAAACAAGAAGAAGACGGAGGGTAAACAACTGGTGTGTGTTGTGTGTGTGTGTGTGTGTGTGTGTGTGTGTGTGTGTGTGTGTAGGGAAAGGTGAGGATACAGATATACATGGGAACGGTTTCTATGTATATGTGTGTGTGTGTGTGTGTGTGTGTGTGTGTGTGTGTATGTGTGTGGTGTGTTGTGTGTGTGTGTGTGTGTGTGGTGTGTATGTGTGTGTGTGTGTGTGTGTGTGTGTGTGTGTGTGTGGTGTGTGTGTGTGTATTAGTAAGGAAAACACACACACACACACACACACACACACACACACACACACACACACACACACACACACACACACATATTTTTTTCCATACACTTAGAGAAAGCAAGATAGAAAAAAAAGTAATGACCTGACTCAACATTTTATACAATTAAGAATAAAATAAATAAATAAATAAATAAATAAAAACTTTAACTCCTTCAACAGGTCAACAAAAATACATTCTCTCTCTCTCTCTCTCTCTCTCTCTCTCTCTCTCTCTCTCTCTCTCTCTCTCTCTCTCTCTCTCTCTCTCTCTCTCTCTCTCTCTCTCTTCTCATCTATCTATGAGTAGGCTATATAAAAAAAATATAATAAAAATAATTGATGAAAAAAAAATATATACCTATACAAAAGATACCAAAAAATCATGTCATATATTTTTTATACAACTAAGAGTAAAATCAATAAAATAATTGGTTCTCACTTTCAACAGATAATAATAAAGTGAGTATTGGAAGGGTATAGTTAGGTAGGATAAAATTACCTATCAATTACACCAGGTAAGAGAACAGAGGTAGGGATTGTGTGTGTGTGTGTGTGTGTGTGTGTGTGTGTGTGTGTGTGTGTGTGTGTGTGTGTGTGTGTGTGTGTGTGTGTGTGTGTGTGTGTGTGTGTGTGTGTGTGTGTGTGTGGTGTGTGTGTGTGTGTGTGTGTGTGTGTGTGTGTGTGTGTGTGTGTGTGTGTGGTGTGTGTGTGTGTGTGTGTGAGGGTAGCTATATGTTACGTTAAACCTATCGATCAACTTGAAAAAAAACTAAGGATAAACCTTTATCAACAAACATGGCGGTGAGTGTGTGGTGTGTGTGTGTGTGTGTGTGTGTGTGTGTGTGTGTGTGTGTGTGTGTGTGGTGTGTGTGTGTGTGTGTGTGTGTGTGTGTGTGTGTGTGTGTGTGTGTGTGGGTGTGTGTGGATGATGAGAGGAGAGAGAGTAGAGAGAGTAGGAGAGAGCAGAGAGAGAGAGAGGAGAGAGAGGAGAAAGAGAGAGAGAGAGAGAGAGACTGAGAGAGAGAGAGATGACGAGAGAGAGAGAGAGAGAGACGGGTGGGAGTAATAAGGAGAGGTGTTAGTTACCTGTCTGTCTGTCTGTCTGTCTGTCTGTCTGTCTGTCTGTCTGTCTGTCTGTCTGTCTGTCTGTCTGTCTGTCTGTCTATGTCTGTCCATCTGTCTGTCTGCCTGAGAAATCCATTATTCATACTACTATATGTATGTAGTAGTAGTAGTAGTAGTAGTAGTAGTAGTAGTAGTAGTAGTAGTAGTAGTAGTAGTAGTAGTAGTAGTAGTAGTAGTAGTAGTGGTAGTAGTAATAGTAGTAGTGGTAGTAGTAGTAGTGGTAGTGGTAGTAGTAGTAGTGGTAGTAGTAGGAGTAGTAGTAGTACTAGTAGTAGTAGTAGTAGTAGTAGTAGTAGTAGTAGTAGTAGTAGCAGCAGTAGTAGTAGTAGTAGTAGTAGTAGTAGTAGTGGTAGTAGTAATAGTAGTAGTGGTAGTAGTAGTAGTGGTAGTGGTAGTAGTAGTAGTGGTAGTAGTAGGAGTAGTAGTAGTACTAGTAGTAGTAGTAGTAGTAGTAGTAGTAGTAGTAGTAGTAGTAGTAGCAGCAGTAGTAGTAGTAGTAGTAGTAGTAGTAGTAGTAGTAGTAGTAGTGGAAGTAGTAGTAGTAGTGATAGTAGTGGAAGTAGTAGCAGTAGTGATAGTAGTAGTAGTAGTAGTAGTGGAAGTAGTAGCAGTAGTGATAGTAGTAGTAGTAGTAGTAGTGGAAGTAGTAGCAGTAGTGATAGTAGTAGTAGTAGTAGTGGAAGTAGTAGCAGTAGTGATAGTAGTAGTAGTAGTAGTAGTGGAAGTAGTAGCAGTAGTGATAGTAGTAGTAGTAGTAGTAGTGGAAGTAGTAGCAGTAGTGATAGTAGTAGTAGTAGTAGTAGTGGAAGTAGTAGCAGTAGTGATAGTAGTAGTAGTAGTAGTGGAAGTAGTAGCAGTAGTGATAGTAGTAGTAGTAGTAGTAGTGGAAGTAGTAGCAGTAGTGATAGTAGTAGTAGTAGTAGTAGTGGAAGTAGTAGCAGTAGTGATAGTAGTAGTAGTAGTAGTAGTGGAAGTAGTAGTAGTAGTGATAGTAGTAGTAGTAGTGGAAGTAGTAGTAGTAGTGATAGTAGTAGTAGTAGTGGAAGTAGTAGTAGTAGTGATAGTAGTGGTAGCACAAATGTAAAAAAAAAAAAAAAATGTGGAATTGGTAGTAGTATATAGTGGTAGTGGTGATGGTAGTGGCAAGTAGTAGTGGTAGTGGTAGTGGTAGTGGTAGTAGGGTAGTGGTAGGGGTGGTAGGGGCTGGGATACAATACAATCGTGACACAGCAATTTTCACCATGATTTGCATACGAGCTTTAATGAGAGAAAATTCACCTTTGATTATATTGGACATGTAAGACTCTTCCTCCTCCTCCTCCTCCTCCTCCTCCTTATACTTTCTTCTTCCTTATACACCTCCTATTCTTCCTTATATTCTTCTACTCTCCTCCTCCTCCTCCTCCTCCTCCTCCTCCTCCTCTTCCTTATAACCTTCCTTCTCTTCCTCTTCTTCCTTATACACCTCCTATTCTTCCTTATACTCATGTCTTCCTCCTCTCCTTCTTATATTCTTCCTCCTCCTCCTCTTCCTTACATCCTCTTATTTTCATCCTTTCTCTTCCTTCTTTCCTCCTTCACTTTTCCTCAAATACATCCTCCTCCTCCTCCTCCTCATCTCCTTCTCCTCCTCCTCATCTCCTTCTTCCTTTTTTTATCCACTTTTTTCCCTAATTATCGTGCGGAATTTACCTCCTCTTCCTCCTCCTTCTTTCTTTCTTTCCCTTCTTCCTCCTCCTTCCTTCCTTCTTTCTTTCCCTTCCTCCTCCTCCTCTTGCGTCCAACAATGTTTTTCTCTTTCTTTTATTCTTGTTTTATTAGAATATTTCCTTTCAGTTTATCTATTTACGTCTATTTATCTATCTATTTTCTATTTATCTATTCTATCTATCTAACTACTATCTATCTTTATATTTGTCTATTTATCTGTCTGTCTATCTATCTATCTGTCTTTCTCTCTATCTTTCTATCTATCTTTCAACATTTCGACCAGCATCAGTGAGAGAGAGAGAGAGAGAGAGAGAGAGAGAGAGAGAGAGAGAGAGAGAGAGAGAGAGAGAGAGAGAGAGAGGTGTCCTAACCCTGCCTCGTCATATAGCTAGCGGGCAAAGCTCAATCCTCTCTCTCTCTCTCTCTCTCTCTCTCTCTCTCTCTCTCTCTCTCTCTCTCTCTCTCTCTCTCTCTCGCAACAAATCATCCATTAATTATATAGTTGATACACAAAAAATAATAATGACAATGATAATAATGATGAGAATTATTTACTTCATCTATATTTTTTTCTTCCTCTAATATTTAAGTCTTTTTTTCAAATATTTAAGTCTTTTTTTCAAATATTTAAGTCTTTTTTTCAAATATTTAAGTCTTTTTTTCAAATATTTAAGCCTTTTTTCAAATATTTAAGCCTTTTTTCAAATATTTAAGCCTTTTTTCAAATATTTAAGTCTTTTTTCCAATATTTAAGCCTTTTTTCCAAATATTTAAGTCTTTTTTTGCAATAATTTAAGTCTTTTTTTCAAATATTTAAATCTTTGTTCAAAAATATTTGTCTTTTTCAAATATTTAAGCCTTTTTCTCAAATCTTGTCTTTTTTGAGATATTTAAGTTTTTTCTTCAAATATTTAAGCCTTTTTTCCAAATATTTAAGCCTTTTTTCCAAATATATAAGCTTTTTTCCAAATATATAAGCCTTTTTCCCCAAATATTTAAGCCTTTTTCCAAATATTTAAGCCTTTTTTCCAAATATTTAAGCTTTTTATAAATATTTAAGCCTTTTTTTCAATTATCAATTCATTTTGCTATTTTTTTTACCCGGCATCAATTCATTTTGACCCGCTACCAATTGAATACAATAATAAACTGCTATTGTATTCCTGCATTTAAGATTTAAAATGATATCTATAGGTAGTCTATATCTCAAAAGTATCTTAATTTCTAAATCAATATAAAATGTAGAAATAATTGAAATAATAAGAAAGTAAATAGAGAAAGTAAAGAAAGCGAGTAAGAAAGTAAAGAAAATAACAATAAGAAAGAAGGACAAGGAGAAAATAACGAAGAAAATGTCTGTCTGTCTGTATGTCTGATTTTAATGTATTTATGTATATGTCTGTCTGTCTGTATGTCTGTATGTTTGATTTTAATGTATTTATGTATATGTCTGTCTGTCTGTATGTCTGTATGTCTGATTTTAATGTATTTATGTATATGTCTGTCTGTCTGTATGTCTGTATGTCTGATTTTAATGTATTTATGTATATGTCTGTCTGTCTGTATGTCTGATGTTTATGATTTTATGTATTATGTCTGTCTGTCTGTAGTCTGTATGTCTGATTTAATGTATTATGTATATGTCTGTATGTCTGTATGTTTGATTTTAATGTATTTATGTATATGTCTGTATGTCTGATTTTAATGTATTTATGTATATGTATGTCTGTCTGTATGTCTGTATGTCTGATTTTAATGTATTTATGTATGTATGTCTGTCTGTATGTCTGATTTTAATGTATTTATGTATATGTTTGTCTGTCTGTCTGTCTGTATGTTTGATTTTAATGTATTTATGTATATGTCTGTCTGTCTGTATGTCTGTATGTCTGATTTTAATGTATTTATGTATATGTCTGTCTGTCTGTATGTCTGTATGTTTGATTTTAATGTATTTATGTATATGTCTGTCTGTCTGTATGTCTGTATGTTTGATTTTAATGTATATATGTATATGTCTGTCTGTCTGTATGTCTGTATGTTTGATTTTAATGTATTTATGTATATGTCTGTCTGTCTGTCTGTCTGTATGTTGATTTAATGTATTATGTATATGTCTGTATGTCTGTATGTTGATTTTAATGTATATATGTATATGTCTTGTTGTCTGTATGTCTGTATGTTGTTGATTTTAATGTATTTATGTATATGTCTTCTTTGTCTGTCTGTATGTCTGTATGTTTGATTTTAATGTATATATGTATATGTCTGTCTGTCTGTATGTCTGTATGTTTGATTTTAATGTATTTATGTATATGTCTGTCTGTCTGTCTGTCTGTATGTCTGTATGTTTGATTTTAATGTATTTATGTATATGTCTGTCTGTCTGTATGTCTGTATGTTTGATTTTAATGTATTTATGTATATGTCTGTCTGTCTGTATGTCTGATTTTAATGTGTTTATGTATATGTATGTCTGTCTGTATGTCTGATTTTAATGTATTTATGTATATGTATGTCTGTCTGTATGTTTGTATGTCTGTATGTTTGATTTTAATGTATTTATGTATATGTCTGTCTGTCTGTCTGTCTGTATGTCTGTATGTTTGATTTTAATGTATATATGTATATGTCTGTCTGTCTGTATGTCTGTATGTTTGATTTTAATGTATATATGTATATGTCTGTATGTCTGTATGTCTGTATGTTTGATTTTAATGTATTTATGTATATGTCTGTCTGTCTGTATGTCTGTATGTCTGTATGTTTGATTTTAATGTATTTATGTATATGTCTGTCTGTCTGTATGTCTGTATGTTTGATTTTAATGTATTTATGTATATGTCTGTCTGTCTGTATGTCTGTATGTCTGTATGTTTGATTTTAATGTATTTATGTATATGTCTGTCTGTCTGTATGTTTGATTTTAATGTATTTATGTATATGTCTGTCTGTCTGTATGTCTGTATGTTTGATTTTAATGTATTTATGTATATGTCTGTCTGTCTGTATGTCTGTATGTTTGATTTTAATGTATTTATGTATGTCTGTATGTCTGTATGTTTGATTTTAATGTATTTATGTATATGTCTGTCTGTCTGTATGTCTGTATGTTTGATTTTAATGTATTTATGTATGTCTGTATGTCTGTATGTTTGATTTTAATGTATTTCTGTATATGTATGTCTGTCTGTATGTCTGTATGTTTGATTTTAATGTATTTATGTATGTCTGTATGTCTGTATGTTTGATTTTAATGTATTTATGTATATGTCTGTCTGTCTGTATGTCTGTATGTTTGATTTTAATGTATTTATGTATGTCTGTATGTTTGATTTTAATGTATTTCTGTATATGTATGTCTGTCTGTATGTCTGTATGTTTGATTTTAATGTATTTCTGTATATGTCTGTCTGTCTGTATGTCTGTATGTTTGATTTTAATGTATTTATTTAGAGTATAATTTTTTTAGCAGTTATAGTTAAGATATTTAGTCCGTTTTCTGATATTTCTTCATCAATTACTATTATTATTATTATTATTATTATTATTGAGATTGAATAGTATATATATTTTATTTAAAGTGCTTAAATTCGTAGAGAAGGGAAGGAAGGAAGGAGAGAAGGAAGGAAGGAAGAAGAGGAGGAAGGAAGAGGAGGAAGAAAGTAAGGAAGGAAGGAGGAGAAAGGAAGGAAAGGAAGGAAGAAGAGGAGGAAGGAAGGAAGGAGGAGAAGGAAGAAGAGGAGGAAGGAAGGAAGGAGAGAAGGAAGGAAGGAAGGAAGAAGAGGAGGAAGTAATAGAAGGAAGGAAGGAAGGAAGGAAGGAAAGGAAGAAAGGAAGTAATAGAAGGAAGGAAGGAAGGAAAGGAAGAAAGGAAGTAATAGAAGGAAGGAAGGAAGGAGAGAAGGAAAGAAGGAAGGAAGGAAAGGAAGAAAGTAAGTAATAGAAGGAAGGAAGGAAGGAAAGGAAGGAAAGGAAGTAATAGAAGGAAGGAAGGAAGGAAGGAAGGAAGGAAGGAAGGAAGTAAGTAATAGAAGGAAGGAAGGAAGGAAGATAGAATGACATAATAAGAAAGAAAAAATAGAATAAGTGGAAATAATTAGAGAAGTAAGGAGGTAATATGAGAGAAGGAAGGAAGGAAGGAAGGAAGATAAGGAAGAAGGAAGGAAGGAAGAGGAAGAGGAAGAATGACATATAATAAGGAAGATAAAATAGAACAAGCGGAAATAACTACCTCGTTTCCTTATTGCCATCTTGGAGAGCTAGTAATTATCACTAAACAAGGGAAACTGGGCAGTGGAGAGCCGAGGAGCGACGCGTACAGCCCCTCCCATGCCTGCCGGGTGACTGCCGATGTCACGTGCTTCAACAGACGATTAATATTAGAATAATTTTATAAACTCGTCTTACTATGTTTTCTGAGGATATATTTAGTAACTATAAATTATGGGGTATCTATATATAATTTTTGTTTATTATTAAGTTGTGTTGTATTGCTGTAAGGATGATGCGTAGTTTGTTGTGAAGGATTTGATTACTCCGTGGTGAGGATGAGGTGATGGTGTGTGTGCGTGTGTATGTGTGTTGCTGTGTGCGTGTGTGTGTATGTGTGTGTAGGCTGTAGTGCAGGTCGCGGGGTGTAGGCCGTGGTGGTGCAGGCATCGGCTGGGCGTCTCTGCGGCGGGGCGGAGCACTGCTTGCTGTGGTAGTGGTGGTCTGGGTCTGGGTCTGGGAGGGGCGGGAAGGGTCTGGGAGGAACGGAGAGGCGCCAAAACTCAAGCCTTTCCACTTATTTGTTTTATTTTGTCATTTCCAACGATAAAGAGACGTCGGCGACCAGTGTGGTATAACAAGACAGCGGTGCGCTATGTACAGATGGTTGACACACTCACACAAATAAAAATAAAAGCCAAAAAGATGAGAGACAGGGCGCGGCGACCCTCTCTGCCGCCCGCACGCCCGCCCGCCCGCGACCCTCCCTCCCTTCCTCCCCTGCTGGCGGCCCCACGCGGGGCGGGGCGGGGCAGGGGCGGGGGGGCCCCGGGTCACCGGGCGGGGTTTGGCGGGGGCAGAGAAGGGCGGGGCGGGGCAGCGCGGGGCCAAGGGCCGCCCGCCGCCCCGGTGGTGCCGCGGCGGCGGGCGGCGGGTCAGGGGGAATGTACAGGGCGAAAACTTGTATGTACAGGCCCCGCGGTGCACACGGACACACACACACACACACGCGCACACACACACACACACACACACACACACACACACGTGTACACACAGTCGGCACTAACTAACAGGCGGCCTGAAGCACTCAGGCGCGACACACAAACCTCCGTATAAATTATGGCAATAATGACGCGGCGGCCGCGCGCGGGGCGATCGCCGCCGCGTCAACACCCGCGCCGCCGCCTCGCGGGGACGTCGCCGGGCTGCTGGTGGGACCTCGGGGACCCTATCACCGCCGTCCTGCCCGCCTGCACCGCCGGCACGCCCGCGGGGCGGCAGCCTGGCTGTGCCGCGGCGGCCTTGGATCACATGTTCGCCCCCTGGCCGGCGTGCGGGCATGTGGGCGCCATGGGGAACACCGGGGCGGCGCTGATGGGCGTGCCTGGGGGGGGCGTGGGCGGCATGGCGGGCTGTGGGCGGCTGGGCGGCATGGACGCTTGGCCTCAGCTTGGGGGACCCGCGGGTTACATGTGGGTGAGGGGCATGGGTGCGGGCGGCATCTGGTCTGGCGAGGCGGCGCCGTGGGCGTGATAATGGGCGTGTGACATGTAGGCGGCGGCGGCGGCGGCTTTCTGGTGGTCGTGGCGCTCCTGTGAGCCCGGCAGGTACATGGAGATCATCTGCGACAAGTCCTGCTGGCCCGGGGCGCCGCCCCCCGCCCCGTACTCCCGCTTCATCACACCGGCTGCATGGGGAGAGACACGTCTTGTCAGTACAGGCACGCACACACACGCACATA
>JACEEZ010011707.1:27500-30000 GCA_016584305.1 Chionoecetes opilio
AGCCTGGAAGGAATACAATAGATGCAAACTTTCTTTTCTATTTCCAAAAACCGCAAAAAAACACAGAGGGAAAGAGAGAAATAGACTCTGATTACACGTTTGCATACATTACACAGACATACGTACACACACACACACACACACACACACACACACACACACACACCGCGCGATGGTCAGGTTGATAACGTTCTGGTCTCTCACTCTGTCGGTAGGCGATTCGAATCCTCGCGCTTCCGGGGATTTTTCACTTGACAAATTCGGGCGGTTACTGTCCCCCTTGAGCAAGGGGATGGGAGGGTGTGGTGTGTGAGGTCCCAGCATTGCCCAAAGATCGGTAATAATGAGCTCCAAGCTCGCACTGAGAGGGTGAAACTGGCGATCGCGAGCCAGCTCGCGTGGACAAAGACCATGAGTGAATGACACCACACACACACAGACACGACACACACACACACACAACACACCCGCACAAACAACATCACAAACACACACAACCTTACATACACACACACACACTGGGTATTCCGTAGTATAGTGGTTATCACGCTCGGTTCACAATCAGGAAGTCCCGGGTTCGATTACCAGGAGATAGATGGGCGATTTCCTTAAAACCCGAGCCCCTGTCCACCCAGCAGTGAATGGGTACCGGGTGTTAGCCGGGGGTTTGTGACCCGCCTCCCGGGGTGGTGGCTTCCCCCAACACTAAGCACTAAGGATGAATGATAAAAATGTAGCTATGGAGACGGGGCCATACCAGTGTAGCTCAGGCCATGGAAAATACAACTAGGTGAATACACACACACACACACACACACACACACACACACACACACAAGAGACAAACATTTCTTTTCGTTGTAAATTGAGACATTATTAAGTAGTTTCTTTAATTAGCTTACTTTCTCTCTCGCTCTCTTTTATTTTATTTCTTTAAATCAATGTTTGTCTGTCGTATAAAATATTTCTTATTTCTTCCTGTTTTTTTGTTTTATTTTTCTTTGTGTTTTATCAAGTCATAATGTCATTCAGTAAATTTTGTTCAATCTTTTTCTTTAGTAATTATCTCTTTATCTCTCTATCTCTATCTCTCTTTATCTCTCTATCCCTATCTCTCTTTATCTATCTATCTCTATCTCTCTTTATCTATCTATCTATCTTTCTTTATCTCTCTATCTCTCTCTCTTTATCTATCTATCTCCATCTCTCTTTATCTCTCTATCTCTCTTTATCTCTCTCTCTCTATCTCTTCTTTATCTCTCTATCTCTATCTCTCTTTATCTCTCTATCTATCTCTATCTCTCTTTATCTCTCTATCTCTCTATCTCTTCTTCATTCTTGCTATTTCTTATATCTTGATTCTTTTATTTCCTTCCTGTATTTTCCTTTCCTTTCCTTCCTTATTCCTTCCTTATTCCTTCCTTTCCTTCCTTATTCCTTCCTTATTCCTTCCTTTCCTTCCTTATTCCTTCCTTTCCTTCCTTATTCCTTCCTTTCTCCTTCCTTTCCTTCTTATTCCTTCCTTAGTCCCTCCTTATTCCTTCCTTATTCCTTCCTTATTCCTTTATATTCCTTCCTTTCCTTCCTTATTCCTTCCTTTCCTTCCTTATTCCCTTTATCCTCCTTATTCCTTCCCTCTTCTTTCTCCTATCCTCTCTTCTCTCTCTCTCTCTCTCTCTTCTCTCTCTCTCTCTCTCTCTCTCTCTCTCTCTCTCTCTCTCTCTCTCTCTCTTCTCTCTCTCTCTCTTACTCTCTCTCTTTCTGGTGATAAGGATGGAATTTTCGTCTTTTTCTTTCTCCTCCTTTTCTTACCTCCTCCTCCTCCTCCTCCTCCTCCTCTTCCTATTCCTCCTCCTTTTATAATTACACTCCTACTACATACTTTCTTATCATCTCCCTCCTCCTCCTCCTCCTCCTCCACCTCCTCCTCCTCCTCCTCCTCCTCCTTCTCCTTCTCTCAGGGCGTTAGGAAGAATGACTCTACAGGAAATGATGTTTAGGAAAAATTTAGGGCGTGGAAATTTGTGGGCGTTTGGGCGGTGGGTGGAGGTGTCAGATGGGCGTGGGTGGAGGTGTGAGGTGGGGGTGGGTGGGTGGGTTGGAGGAGGGGGTAGGGGTGGGCGGGGATAGGAAATGAGATGATGATAGTGGTGGTGGTGTTGATGAGATAGATGAAAGTGTGGTAGTGATTAATGGAGAGAGAGAGAGAGAGAGAGAGAGAGAGAGAGAGAGAGAGAGAGAGAGAGAGAGAGAGAGAGAGAGAGAGAGAGAGAGAGAGAGAGAGAATATATGATGGAGGAAAAATAGAGAGAAATAAATCTAGCCATAAATCCCACAAAAAATCCCCACAGAACACTTAAAAACAAACCCTTTTATCTTTCCCCTCACAAAAAGGGGAAAATAAACCACCCACAGAATTAAGGTAAGCAGCAAATAAGGGGAAAGAGGGACTTAGTGAGGGGAATAGACAGCTCCCCTTACATCATTAAGAGGGGGGGGA
>JACEEZ010011707.1:40000-42066 GCA_016584305.1 Chionoecetes opilio
AGAGAGAGAGAGAGAGAGAGAGAGAGAGAGAGAGAGAGAGAGAGAGAGAGAGAGAGAGAGAGAGAGAGAGAGAGAGAGAGCGGTGTAAACTATCTCGATTTTGAACAAGGCTATCTTACATCGCGATCCGCCCAGAGATTCCAACACAAGTTTACCGCCGTTTCTTACTACCACTAAACCCTTTAAAAATATTCCCCTAATAAATATACCCCTTAGAAATATACCCCATAGAAATTCCCCTAAAAATATACCCCTTAAAATATATACCCCTTAAAAATATACCCCATATAAATACCCCTAAAAATATACCCCTTATAAATACCCCTTGAAAATATACCCCTTATAAATACCCCTTATAAATACCCCTTAGAAATATACCCCTTAAACATATACCCGTAAAAATATACCCTTTAAAAAATATACCCATTATAAATACCCCTTGAAAATATACCCCTTAGAAATATACCCCTTAAATATATACCCCTTAAAAATATACCGCTTAAAATATATACCCTTTAAAAGTACCCCTTAGAAGTATACCCCTTAAAAATTACCCCTTAAAATATGTACCCTTTATAAATACTCCTTAAAAATATACCCTTTTATAAATACCCCTTAAAAATTACCCCTTAAAAATACCCCTTAAAAATATACCCCTCAAATATATACCCTTTAAAAATACCTCTTAGAAATATACCCCTTAAAAATATACCGCTCTAAAAGATACCCTTACCCCTTATTCCCGCTAATATAAAGTTGATGTTAAAATATAAGGTTTAATTTTTTTCTCGTAAAGTATAAGAAATAGTAATATAATCGGGTAGTAGTAGTAGTAGTAGTAGTAGTAGTAGTAGTAGTAGTAGTAGTAGTAGTAGTAGTAGTAGTAGTAGGTAATAGTAGTAGTAGTAGTAGTAGTAGTAGTAATATTATTATTATTATTATTATTATTATTAGTAGTAGTAGTGGTAGTAGTATTAGTGTTAGTTTTAGTAGTATTAGTTTTAGTAGTATTAGTAGAAGTAGTATTAGTATTAGTATTAGTATTAGTAGTGGTAGTAGTGTTAGTATTAGTATTAGTATTAGTAGTATTAGTAGTAGTAGTAGTAGTAGTAGGTGTGGGTGATATGTGTACGTACTACATGTGTGTGATTTGGTAGGTTATACACACGCACATACGCACGCACGTTAACACACACACATACACATACACACACACACGCACGCATGCACAGTCAAGTGAGCGTTAAAGATACATCATAATTTAAGAGAGAGAGAGAGAGAGAGAGAGAGAGAGAGAGAGAGAGAGAGGATTAATTACTAACAGATGCATTACTAATATCTCTATCACTAACACACACACACACACACAACGAATGAAATATGAAACAGATTTTATATAGTAAAAAAAAATGTCCTTTCCATCCCTTCCTTTCCACACACACACACACACGGGTAAAAAAGAGCATATATGAAACAGCAATAGAAAATATAGAGTGAGATAAAGAGAGAGAGAGAGGAGAGAGAGAGAGAGAGAGAGAGAGAGAGAGAGGAGAGAAAGAGAAAGAGAGAGAGAGGTGATAACACACACTCTGGTGCACTCATTTAAAATGCTAAATAGATGTGCGAGAAAAACAGACCAATTTAAGCAAGAATTAATAACTAAAAGAAGCAATGATAATAATAATAATAATAATAATAATAAACAAACATTTATCCGTTACGGCAAAATAATAAAAGCGATTTGATTAGATTATTATTTTTTTTTTTTACTTTTGAGACAAGACAATATTTTGAGTTAGTTTTGAGTTTCGTCTTTTTTGTAGTAATGAAAAGGACAAAAGGGGGTTCAAAAAGGGGGGTATTTTTGACTCACCACCCATTAGTCCTCGCCCGTTTTTGGATTTTCAGAAGGTGGGCGCTGTTGAGTCAGGAGAAAGGGCGGGAATTGGGCGTGAGGCGTGAGTCATGTAAGGAAGTGACTTACGACTCGCTAACGACTTACTCCCGACTAACTTACGACTCGCTAACGACTTACTCCCGACTTACTCATCGCCGCTTAGTCACTT
>JACEEZ010011708.1:0-90569 GCA_016584305.1 Chionoecetes opilio
GACAATAGAATTGGAAGCGTATCATCGACCGTCTAACCTCAAGATATTATGGGAAAATCTGACGTTTAAACAGGAAGATTATGATGAGATGATTGTGAGGCAGAGAGGCATTCATCAACCCTCACAATGCTCCTAATGAGTTACAGCTGTATATATATATATATACAGGGAGGTCCCGTTATACGAGCATTTGGTATACGAGAATCCGATGATACGAGATGTGTAAATTAGGGTCTACAGGAGAACCTCGTTTATCCGGCACCTCGGGGGGGAGCGCATGCCGGATAACTCATTTTGCCGTTGTTTTGAGAGTTACTCTTATGGAATCGCCCAAAATCCCAATAAATACTGTGGTTTCTGGAGGTTGTTGTTGTTGTTGTTTTAGGGCTGCGAGGATCCCTCGGGAACACTATGAGCCCTGGTGATGTCCTATGATGCTATCACAGGCGCGGTAGTTGACCTGTCTTCCTCAGGAAGGCACAGGTGAGGCGGATGACGCGTGTTGCCGAGAGGGGGGAACGCCAGCCGCCGCCAGCAGGGTGGGCAGGTCAAAGGTAGTGACGTTCAGGGCGAGGAGTTGAGACTGTAGCACTACACGGTGTGAGTGGAAGTGCGGACACTGCAGCAGAAAGTGTTCAATAGTCTCCGGAAAATTCATGCACCAAGGGCAGTGGGGTCAGGGGACAGACGGAGGCGATGCGGTGAGCTGTGAGTGTCGTGTGCCCCAAGCGGAGGCGGGTGAGAGTGACATCCAGGACGCGGGACTTTTTCGTATCCACGGCTGGGGGGAAGAGTCATTGCGGTATTGGCCCATGGAGGTGATGCGGAGGGCATTGCCGAGTGTGTTATTCCAGGTGGACGGCAGACCCGGGGTTCAGGCGTTTGGCCGCGGAGAGCGGCAGAGGGAAGGTGTCGTGTTTACATCTGTTAAGGCCATCCTGGCAGCAGAATCAGCCACCCTCGTTGCCTGGGATACCAGCGTGGGAGGGAACGCACTGGAAGGCGATCTCCTACCCCTCGTTGGTAAGGTGAAGGGCCCTCTGATGGTGTGGATGAGGGACGTAGAGGATCGTGGATGACGGGAGAGGAGGAGGTAGAGTGAGGAGAGAGATTTCCGTGTAGCCCTCAGCCTTCCCCCCAACCCAAAATTTCTGCCGATTTCTCATTTTTTGAAAAAATTTAAATTTTAATTTAAGCCGGGGGATTAGTCCCGTTTTTTTTAAATCCCGGGTTTTAAAAATGGGGTTTCCCCTGTATTTTCAATAACAAAGATCGAAAAATCCAAGGGATAGGGGACTTTAAAAACGGGGGTGAGCCCAATTTCAAGCTCAAAATATGCGCACCTACCCCCCCCTGGGCTGGGCCCAAAGGGGGTTTTGTTGACCCCATTTAGGTCCCCCCTAGAACCCCGTGACCGGGAAGGGAATTAACCCATAGGGGGGGGGGCCGGACATTGGGGGTAATTAGCCGGTGTGCCCCCCAAACCTTGGGGCCCAAACTACACCCTTTCTCTTGTATCAGGGGCGCCCCCTTACATTACAATGTTTTTTTGCTTGTTATGCATGTTTTATTTTTAATTAATGTGCAGTTATGTATTTTGTGTGCTATTTTTCTTTTTCAGAAGGTTTTTTTACAAAAAGGGTAGTACGGGTGGGTAATATAGACGTGTGTGTTTGTTGTGTTTGCTATAGTTTTTTTAGTTTGGGAAAAACCCTTTTTTTTTTTTTTTTTTTTTTTTTTTTTTTTATTTGGGGGTCCGGGAAACCCAAAAACCCTATTTTTTTTTACCATTATTTATGTTTTTGTTATACGAGATTTCGTTTTACGAGTATGCCAGGGGGAAAACCAAAATGCTCCGATCTTCGGGACCTTTCCCTGTATATATATAATATATATATATATTATAATAATCATTTGCACTTTAATTTGGAAAAAAATTTGGGCCCCCTTTACCCCCCCTTCCGAACGCACGTGATTGGTGGGGGTTTTGGGGTTTGAGAATGCCTTCCCCCCCAAAAGTTCCGCCAAAAACCCCCAACACCTCAGGCAACCCCGTGGGGTTCAGAAGGGGGGGTGGAGGTCCAATTTTCCCCAGTTTTAAACGGCAGCGCTAAAAGTCAAGAGGGATGGGGGACTGATGTCATTTGGGGAAAGGGGGTTCGGGGGCAGGGGATCAAGGGAGCCGCCTTGTCGGGCCCCCCCAATTGGGCAGTTCCCGGGAAACCCTAGTAAAGAGTTTACTTACATAGTAACTTTGCCCTCTGAAAAATCCCGTATGAAAAAAGCAGTAACCCTTACCGGTTTTTATACAGTGGGGTTTCCCAATATGTCCGGAATTTCCCGGACATGCCCGGAAAATTTGGGTGTAAAAATCAGCGCCCGGGGGGGAAATTTTTGAAAATTCTCGAAAAAATGTCGGGAAATTTTCACCCTTTCTTTCCCAAATTTTAAATGGGGAAATAAAAAAATTCTTAAACTTTTTTGGGACGGGGAGGGAGAGAAAAAGGGGGGGGGGGGGGATTTTTGGCAGGGGGCCCGTACCCTACGGGGGGGAACGTACCCCCCCCCCCCCCCATGAGAACCCTTTATGTATACCCCCCACTGCTTAAAAAAGCAATCCAGTCCTTTAAAAACCACAAACTACGTAGAAAAAAAAAGGGAAGAAAAAAAATTATACCCTCCCCCACAATCATTGCGACGTTTTTAACGAGTTCGAAGCACAAACGAACACTAAAAATAAAAGTTTTAAAAAAAATACACAAAATAAAAAAAACACTAATGCTAACCCCCTTTTTAAAAACTTTTAAGATTTGGATAACTTTACAGGTCAAAAATTTAAATTGGCCCAAAGCTAAAACAAGTCAGGACATGGGAAGGAAAAAGGGGAAAGGTTTTTTTTCCAAGCAGGTTGATTTTCCTTGATTTTATTGGGGACGGCGACATTTTGGAGGCGACCCAGGGGAAGGGCCCGGGAAGTGTGTGCAGGCAGCTGGGGGGGGAAAAAGAGTAATTTTTTTGGGCCCCAAAAACGGTTTTTTCTTTTTCCCTTTACTTGATATTTTTTCCCAGGGGAAAGGGTTTTAGTAAGAGAAAAAGGGGAGGGAGTAAGGGGAAAGGGGGGGGAAACAGTGGGGGATTTTAGGGGGCTAGGGCCCCCCCTCAAAAAAAATTTAAAAATTCATTGGCCACCCAGATTTAAAATAAAGAGGTCTAATAAAAATTCAACCTTTTTTTTCAAGGGTTTTTCCCCAGGGGCACCCCTTTACGTCTGTGCCCAAACCCTTTGGGCCCCCCCAGTCCATGCCCGGGGGTGTACGTGAGGGGAGGGGGAGGGAGAGCTTAGTGTGTTTGAGGTTGTTTAGCCCCCCCTGCAAATTTCATGGTAGTGTTGGCTGTATTTTTCTACCTTATAAAAGGTCAGATGGCTATACCCAGTGGCGTGGCTAGGTCCCCCCAATTTGAGACTCGGGAAAAGCCCCCCAAAAGGGTGCCCCCCCCACTCCCCCCCCATGGTTTCCGAATTTCTTGGACCTGGGGATGACTATTGCCCGGAATACCCTTCTATGGGGGCCATCAGAATCCCCCGGAGCTCCGCTTCCCTGTGCCCCCCAAACCCTCAGCTTCCCCCCCCCAATTGATAAAACCCTAGTACGCCAGTGGGGGGAGGGTTTTCGCAGGGTCCCCATTTTCGCGACGGGAGCCCCCAATGACAGTCCGGATCGGGTTTCGGCCGAAACCCTTTCCCTTTGTAAGGGGTTGCCCCGCGTCGCCTCACGTGTGCCGTCTTAAAGGGCAGCTTTTGGGCGGTTTTTAAAAATTTTTTTCCCTTTTTGAAAAGCCACAGTGTATTTTCCCCCAAGATTTAAAATCCCCAAAACTAAAATGAAAATAACATGCACAGATACAGATCACAGTATAGGGGAGAAAGTATATATATATAATTATAAAAATATATATATATTTTAAAATTATATATAATAATATATATAAAATTATATATAATATATATATATATATATATATATAGGGTGGCCCTTTAAAAAAAAAATTTGGAATTTTTTTTCCCCAAACCCGGGGAAAATTTTTTTAACCATTCAATTGGAAATCCCCCTGAATTTTTTTTTGGGAATTTTGGTCGTGGGAAAGATTTTTCCCAAAACTGCCCCGAAGTTTTCCCTCGGGTGACTCGTTGACTGGTATGGGTTATTGGAACATACTCCATTTCCTCCTCCTTTTTTAAAATTTTTTCCCTTTCCCAAATTCGATTTACTTGCAAAAATTTAAATTTTTGAACATATTCTCCTTTCTTTTCAGTTTGATATGGCGACTAGGAGCAAAGTTTTTTTTTTGGTTTCCCCCCAAAGGGAGGTAATTGGTTTCCAAAAAACTCCCCCCCAACAGAGGGGGTTCTCGGGGGCGTTCCCCAAAGTCTACAGCTAAAAAAGGGTGACTCCCGCGATGTCACGCGGGCCCGGGTGACCCCCATGGTGGCTCAGTTTTTGGGGTATGGGCGGGATCCCAATGATCCGAAAAGACAAAAATTGCACCCAAAATTTAGAAAACCCATCGGGAGTACGGGGCTCCCCCCCCAAAAAAGGTCGCTATCGGCGACCGGTAACCCCAAATTTTTTCCCAAAGAAAAAGGGTTTTTAGGTATTTCGAAACCCCTTCGCGTGGCACCCCGGGAAAAGCGCTGGGCCCTTTATGACCAACCCGGAAGACAAAGAGTTCCCCCTGCCCAAAAGGGAGCCCCGGACGTGAGGGAAAGGGTGGGGCCCCGGGGTCATTCGTCTTGGGTGCCCGGGGACGAGGCAATCTTTCGCTTGGGAAAAAGGCCGGGTGCTTTTTCCGCCCGCAAACAAAAAGAGGCTGCCGCTTTCCCCATCTGTGGCGCAGCTGATCCTCGCCGTTTGTTCCCGCCCCCAAAAACTTCAGCTGTTGCTCAGATGAAGAATACGGAGCAGTTGGAGGAGCGAAATCCCCGCGAAGCGGGCGAAACGGGCCCCGAAGAACACGTTCCCAGCAAGGCGGCCACGCTGGGTCAAACCAAGGTTTACCCAAGTTTCCCCGAATAAGTGCTGATGAAGCCCCCACGTTTTCCTAGGCCAGGAAAAGTCGAAGAGGGTAAAAAATCAAAAACCCCTCATCCATCCGACCCCCCCAAAGCTTGAAAAACATCGTGCGGCCATGGCCCAAAGATCAGAGAGGAGTTTCGGTCAGGAAATACGTGGTGGTCCACTGGGATGGGAAGCTCTGATGGACCGACCACGGAAAAAAAACAGTGGACCCTTTTCCCGATCATCATTTTCCGGGGGTTTGGGGGCGCCCAAAAATTTCTCGCCGTCGCAAGTTGGGGGAGTGGCACGGGAAGAAGGGAGGCGGCAGCGGTGGGCTCCCGGCCCCGGAGACATGGGGCCCCCGGGCGGATCAGGTAGTCGGGAAAGTCCTTTGACACCACGGCATTTCCCAAAACCGGCCGCAAAAAAGAAAAAGGGGCCGGGGTCCTCCCTCGAACAGGGAAAAAGGGGAAAAAAACCTGCGATTTCGCCCCGTCGTCAAAACCCTATCCTGGAGCTGGGGGGTACATGCCGGGTGTTCGTCCGTGTTCTTGGGTGTTCTCATCGCCCGAGGATTGCTCCTTTTTAAACGTTCCAAACCCCATGGGAGAGCATCGAACCCATGAGGACTTTGGGACGGGGAAAACATGGTGGAGGAAAGTGGCGACTGTTCTTTGGGACGTAAGGATGAGGCTCTTCGGTGGGGTCTTCAAGTCCCTTAAAAAGCGGAGGGGCCTTTCCCAAAGGGCTACCGGGAAGGTCAAACTTGGGCTCATTTTCCTCGGTGGTGCCCCTCCCCCCTTTGGGAAATTTGAATTTCCCTTTCCCCCTGGGCAATGCACCAGGCCAGATGGAAAGTCAAAAGTCCTCTTTCTCCTTCCAAAAATTTGGATGTTTCCGGGGGCCCGTTTCCCCTTGACGAAGAAAAGGGGGAGCGGGGGGACTCCCCGGTTTTTTGCCTCCTTTTTGTCGTCCGAGGGTTTGCAAAAAGGGCCGGATTGGGGGGCTTTTTTCTCGGTTCAAACCCCCGACTGACCCGAACTCATCAAGGCCCCCGGCACCTCCCACAAGATTTGACCCCGAGATGGAGGAAAGCGCGCTGTCGAAAAAGTCAAGCCCTCGGGGGTACGGTCAGAAGAATGGTTTGGGGGTGTCCTTTTTCGGGGTCGAGTGTCCTGCAAAACCAAAAAACCCCCTGGTTTCGGCCCTACGACGGAGGGAATTTGAGGAAGGAAAACGGGCCCCAAAAGAGTCACGCTTCCAAAAAAGTCGGTTTCCAAAAAATCTCCCCCTGGAAGACTTCGTAAATGGACGTACCCCTCCACTTTTTCCGGAAGCTCCCCGGGAAAGAGGCCTTTTCCCCATCTTTCCCGGACTGTGGCAGTGGACGGGGGGGTTTCCCGCGGTCCTCTCAGTCGGCCGGAACCCTCGCGTGGTGAATGACCAAACCCGGGAAAAAGGAGTTTCGCTATCCCAAAAGTTTAAAAGGATCCCCCAAAAGGATGAGGGGCAGCTTCAGTTTCCCCCTTCAAGTGGGTGGGGACCCCCGGAAAAGGGCCCTTTTCCCCGGGCCCCCGGGGAAACGCACCCCGGCCCACCCCCCCCGGGGGGGGGGGGGGGCCCCAGTGAGGAGCCCCGGAAGCAAAGATACCCCGGCCCTTTGGGCGGCTAATACCTCAAAAGAGGGGGGACCTGGGGCCCCGGGCCCGGGTTTAAAATTTGGGGGAGGGGTGTGCAACATTTTTTCGTGAAAACCCATTCGGGTGAAAAAATTTTCTCACATAGTATTTCATAACAAAAGAACAATATCCGGGTTTGGGAAAATTAAAATTTCTCAAAATTAAATTTTTTCATACATACTAAGGACCACCCAATATATTTATATAAATTTTAAAAAATTAATATATATATATATAATATATATATATTATATATATATATATATATATATATAAAAATTTTTTATTTAAAAAAAATAAAAAATATATATATATAAATATAAAATTAATATATATATATATAAATTAATATAAATAATTTAAAAATTTAAAATTTTAAAATAATTTTAATTATAATTTTTATATATAATTAATATCTATAATAATATAAGCGGGAAAAAGTGTCCGCTGTCTGGGTGGGTATTGGTATAGGGTTTCCCCCCCCGTGGCGGGAAACACCTCATATGGCACATTTTTTGGAAAAACAGGGTTGACCCCGGGGAAGGTCAAAGCCCCCCTTAGAGATGATCCAATCCCCTTTTTTTCTTTTTTTTTTTTTTTTAGCAGCCTTTTTTTTTTGCGAGAATTTTGGGAAAAAAAAAGGGGTTTCGGAATTGAGGGGAAACCTTTATGTAGGGTGATGGGTAAGGGGGGAGTGAATGGGGGGGTGATGGGTAATGGGTGAGGGTGAGTGAATGGGTGGGGGGATGGGTGGGAAAACCCCCCTTATGAGAGATCCGATCACTTTTTTTTTTCTTTTTTTTTAGCAGCCTATTAGCGAGAATTGTGAAAAAAAAGTGGGTTGCGAGAATTGAGGAAACCTTGATGTAGGGTGATGGGTAATGGGTGAGTGAATGGGTGGGGTCATGGGTAATGGGTGGGGGGGTGATGGGTGATGGGTGAGGGAATAGGTGGGGGGTGATGGGTAATGGGTGAGTGAATGGGTTTTGTGGTGATGGTAATGGGTGAGTGAATGGGGGGGGGGTGATGGGTAATGGATGAGTGAATGGGTGGGGGGAATACATATCTCTATCTATAAAAATATAAGCGAAAGTGTGTCTGTCTGTCTGTGTGTGTGTGTGGTATAGGTTCCGCCCCCCGTGGCGCAAACACCTCATATGACACATTTTTGGAATCAGGTTGACCAGGGGAAGGTCATAAGCCCATTTATGAGATGATCCGATAACTTTTTTTTTTTTTTTTTTAGCAGCTTATTAGCGAGAATTTTGAAACAAAAGTGGGTTGCGAGAATTGAGGAAGCCTTGATGTAGGGTGATGGGTCATGGGTGTGTGAATGGGTGGGGTGATGGTAATGGGTGTGGGGTGATGGGTAATGGGTGTGTGTTGATGGGTAATGGGTGTGGGGTGATGGGTGAGGGAAATGGGGTGGGGGATATGTGTTGGAGGCGGTGATGGGGTGATGGGTGAGTGAATAGGTTGGGGGTGATGGGTAAATGGGTCAGTGAATGGGTGTGTTGTGATGGGTAATGGGGGAGTTGATCTGGGTGTGGTGATGGTATGGGTGAAGTGAATGGGTGGGGGGTTATGGGTGAGTAATGGTGGGGGGTGATGGTGAATGGGTGGGGGGGAATACATACATTTCTACATCCATGATTTCAGGAAAGTAGAAGGGGCTATCCTGGAGAGTCCATGTTTGGTGGCCAAGGCCCACCATAGCCCTCCTGCAGGAGCTAGCCAAAAGTCCGCCCGATGGCGGTTTTGCGGCTAGTATAAATATATAAATATTATATATAATATATGAATTAATATATATAATTAATATATATATATATATAATTATATATATATATATAATTAATATATATATATATATAAAATTAATATACTATATATATACTTAATATATATATATATATATAATTAATATATATAATATATCTATATAATTATATATATATATATAATATATATAATAATATATATATATATATATCTATATATATATATATATATAATATATAATTTGTTTTTGTTCATACTCTCATTACATACGTCAAGGGTGCCAAGTGTGTGTTGGTCGGGTTACAGGTGTCAGTGAGGCGTCCGGAATTTTGGCTGTTCAGGTATGGCCAACCCTATTCTACAGTATATAAAGTTTTAGTACATTGTTTCATCACTTTCACTATCTATGATGCCTTGTTTGCTGTAGATCCCACTAGAGGATAGAAGTAGCCATGGAAGAAGTCGGCTCCCTGTGGAGAGCGTCCACCCTCCCTACTGTAATCATTCCTGCCCCATCACTGCAACACAACCCACCATCACTGATTGTTCCTTTCCTGCTTCCCTACTAAAAAGGCCCTAATAATATTTTTTTGCTTGTATTACTTGATCTGTCCCTTGAGCCACTTTGTAATTAATATATTATCTGTATATGGTCTGTGCGATCTCAGATACTTCCTCCTTATCTGCCAGTTCTATCATTCCATGCCAGAGCCTCCTTGGCAGGCAGTGGCCACTGATCTCTGCTGATCAAAAGAGCACAACTGTGTTATCGAAATATTTTTTCAGCTTGCTTCATGATGTTTGTTTTAAAGTTAAGTTTAAACCCCCTTGACCCCCAGAGCGTAATTTCCATTGTAATTTGGCCACCATTAGATGGAATTTTTAGTGAATATAGCCAATATTTATAGGTAATATGACCTGTTAAATATCCTGGTCGACAACTAATTTGGTATATTCATTTCTTTTCGTAATTTTTCATGGCTCGACACCATACAATTTTTTCTAGCAAGGAAATATCTGGGTGTGAAGGGGGCAAGAGAGACATTCCATCCACAAACAGCAGGCACTCTCATCCAAACAGGAGCTTATATTATAGTGCATGCGTCTTGGCTTAAATAAAAATTCCTCTTCCAATCCAGTGTGTCCGCCGTTGTCTGTCTTGTAACAGCGTGGCATCCTCCCAGCGTGCTGATGTGGGAGGACGTCTCTTGCTTCACCGCAATGTGAGCAGCAACTGAAGAGGCGATGTCACACACCTCTGCCTTGACGAGCGTCCTGCAGCTTTCCTATCATGATGACCTATTGTTTCATTTACTTGATTAAATGACGTAGACTATCACATTTTGACTGATTATTCTATTGACTATTGGTAGACTAATTGTGTTTCAGTTTTACTTGTATTTAAAATTAGCTATTTTAAAGTTTTTAGCTACTTAAACAATCCTGACCACCAGAAGTGAAAACAAGATTAATAATAAGGTTTCGTTATTCGGCGGACTTGACCTTTTTATATTTGCAGCTTCCAGTAACCTGATGGTGTGATCTCTCATAATCAACTAATAAACTATTATTATTAGTTATAATCAATAACAATTTTTATAACCAATGGATGACAACCCCTAGGAAACCAGAATCTAGATAGCTCATGAAACTAAATTAAATCCTGTTCATTCCCCAACCTGAATCACTGCAGATTTAGTTTTACACTGATATGGAATTTTAAGGCACTTTTTGGAAATCTTAACCGTTTAATCCTAAACATTGATAATGATAACTATTTATGGTCTATCTGAGATATATTGTGATGAATGTCAGTGTGACGTAGCAGTCATCCAAAATCACTTCATAGAGAAATGAAAGACGTATTGATAAGTGGATGAATGCTGCGTCTAACATACTTAAAGACAATCTTGGAGGTATACACACTGACATTCCATCAATATTTATACATGATGACAAACCTGTAAAATCGTTATTATTATAGACCCTTTAAGATTAAAAGGAATATTTCAAGTGCCTTAATTCCATACTACATTCATCAAAAGTATCTTATGGTCTCATAATCATAGAACCGTTTTGCCTTGGGCTCATACGCTTTAGCTGTGGTTGCTGACCACTGGGTTGCCCATTTTTTTTTATCTGTAGAATGAACGCTGTGACTTCAGTCCTTAAAAAGACTTCGAAGTGAACAAAATTCTTTATTATTAGAGTTTTTCTTTCCATCATGTTAACAATGTAAGGGATTGCATTATTTTACATATAATAACCCTGCAAGACACAATTCTCTACGAGTCTAAACAACAAACCTACATTAAGTATTTTTTCATTTCCCTAACTGTTAATATAAGTTACATCAGTTTTTGTCAAATATTAAAAGAAGCAGAATTCAAAAGTGGAGAGTCTCTGGAACTGTTACCGCAACCTATTAACCAGCAGAACGGCCCGTTGCATACGTGGCCAGGGAAGGCGGCCCTCCACCGCCAGGGAATGGAGGGGGCGCCGATGCCAAGCATGATGGGTGTGGGTCTTGCTGCTACCTCGCGCCGCTGCCGGGTGACGACTCCACCGCCCAGACAGACCAAAAGCGTGCCAGGGCGGGGTTCTCTGATGCATCATGGTGGGATATCTGTTGGGGAAACTGAATTAAAATTATGTACAGAAATTATCCAAAGAATCTTTAGACCAATGCTCTTTGCTTAGACCTATCCGTTCTAACAGACCAATTTACTCCGAGATGCATCAACCTTACCCTTGGAGACCATAACGTAATGTCTTAATTTGGGTACCATTAGACAATTTTTAGTTAATATAGAATATTTTATAGATTGACCTGTTTAGTATCCTTGTCTATAGTCGAGTAACAGACTATTTTATATAGCATGGAATATCCTGGGCGTAATTGGTTAAATACAAAGTATCCTGATCTCTTCTTAATCACTACTGTCAACAACACTTTACTAGTCGCCACTGCCTAATGTCGCAGGGCGCCATATATTACAACTTTTACCATCCCACAAGACTTCTGTGCCACTGTAGCGGTACTAATATAAACTACTGTGGCAGGCTCTCCAGTTGGCACCTACAAGTCCTGCGTGAATTGCTAACTTTGTAATATATGACGCCCGTCGACCTTAGTGCGTGGCGACTATTTCTTGATTGTTATAGTTTCGGTCAAAATAAATGCACAGTGATCCTAACATTGTGAATATGTCAATGAATAAGTGTCAAGTGAAAGGATTTGGGGGTTTTTGTGAATTTGAGGTACACTATAAGCTTTTCGCCCTTAGATCCTTGTCTTCCCCAATAACACCGGGGGTGAAGCCACTCAGAACAGCCCTGTACTTGTTTTTAGTGAATCTGGAGCATAAGTCAAAGTTGTTTTAGAGTTTAATGATGTTAGCATGCCACTGCTAGGCTGATGTCACTGTTAACTTGAAGGATTACAAAGGCAGTGATTCATTACAGATACCAGCTTTGTAAGGTAAGGGGTCGTGTTTAGTACTTCATTAAAATATCTGTGAAGTGATGTCTATTAAGATCAGAGACACTATTCTATCCTCAGTGCCCACTCTCAAGCATCAGAAGGCACCACTAGTCTATCCCTCAGATGCCCCACTCTCAAGGCATCAGAAGCCACACTATTCTATCCCTCAGATGCCACTCTCAGGCATCAGAAGTCTTTTCATTTATTCGTCCTTGTTTTTCATTAATCACCGGATCTGTCATCTGCTGACTAATTCATTCACTGACTGACTAGAATGAACTGACACTGACTACTCCTAATGGTACATGTGTTATTTACTCTAGTGTAATCAAAAACTCTCATTCTGAACCCCTTGATCTAACATACTCTGTCCTCCCATTTCCCCGGGTCGTCCTCAAGTTACCCCACCATCTCCTTACACTTCACTCTTTCTATAGGACTACTACATAGGCATCCGTGGCTCCATTCAACTTAGATTATCCCTACTTTTAGATCTCGGCTGTTAATGACATCCACTACTGCTATTATTCTATCCTTCAAAGTACAATCATTTCCTTCTCCTTTTGAATCTTGATGCTCCTTCCTACCACCACCTATCCTTCCCATCCATGTCACAATGACTTAACTTTCCTACTTACATCATACTTTGCAGTAGTCCCAGCCACCTTACTGCCACACAGTCTTTCTCTCACACTCTTCTATCCCAATATTTCATTAACTTCCATCCACTTCATGTATTCCCTTATCTTTCATACCTTAGCTTCCTTCTAATATCTTTTTTCAAGTAATATAGCTAAATCAGTGACCCTAAAGGCTTTTTCCCGTCCATTATTTGAAGTCCCAAGGCATATACCTGTAAAATGTTGAGCTTTAATAACAGTAAACAGCAGGTCATAGTGTACCTGTGCTGGGGTTGTGTGCCTCAGTGAACTACTACGTGTAGGTCTCGCCACCTCTTGTAGCTTCCTTAGGTTTCAAGGTCTCCCAGCCTCTTTTAGGTTTCAGGTCCCCGCCTCTTTTAGGTTCAGATCTCCAGCCTCTTGGTAGCTTCCTTTAGGTTCAGGTCTCCCTCCAGCCTCTTTGTAGCTTTCCTTACGGTTTTCAGTCTCCCAGCCTCTTGTAGCTTTCTTAGGTTTCAGGTCTCCCGTCTTCCTTAGGTTCAGGTCTCCCAGCCTCTTGTAGCTTCCTTAGGTTCAGGTCTCCCAGCCTCTTGTAGCTTCCCTTATGTTCAGGTCTCCCAGCCTCTTGTATCTTCCTTATGTCAGGTCTCCCAGCCCTCTTGTAGCTACCCTATGTTCAGGTCTCCCAGCCTCTTGTATCTTCCTTAGGTTTCAGGTCTTCCCATCCTCTTGTAGCTTTCCCCCCCTTCCTTAGTCGGTCTCCCAGCCTCTTGTAGCTTCTTAGGTTCAGGTCTCCCAGCCTCTGTATCTCCCCTTGGTCAGGTCCTCCCAGCCTCGTTAGCTTCCCTATTTCAGGTCTCCCAGCCTCTTGTAGCTTCCTTTAGTTCGGTCTCCCAGCTCTTGTAGCTTCCTATGTTCAGGTCCTCCCACCTCTTTGTAGCTTTCCTTAGGTACAGGTCTCCCAGCCTCTTTAGCTTCCTCCTTAGGTTCATGTCTCCCACCTCTTTGTAGCTTCCTTAAGGTTAGGTCGCCAGCCTCTTTTAGCTTCCCTATGTTCAGTCTCCCAGCCGCTCTTGTAGCTTCTTAGGTCAGGTCCTCCCAGCCTCTGTAGCTTCCCTATGTTCAGGTCTCCAGCCTCTTGTCGTTCCTATGTTCAGGTCTCCCAGCCTCTTGTAGGCTTCCTTATGTTCAGGTCTCCCAGCCTCTTGTAGCCTCCCTATGTTCTGGTCTCTCCAGTCTCTTGGAGCTTCCTTAGTTTCAGGGTCTCCAGCTTCTTGTAGCTTCCTTAGTTCAGGTCTCCCCAGCCCTCTGTAGCTTCCCTCTGTTCAGGTCTCGCCCGCCCTCTGTAAGCTTCCTGTAGGTCATGTCCCCCACCTCTTGTAGCTTCCTTAGGTTCAGGTCTCTCAGCCTCTTGTAGCTTCTTAGGTTCAGGTCTCCCATCCGCTTGTAGCTTCCTATGTTCAGGTCTCCCAGCCTCTTGTAGCTTCCTATGTTCAGGTCTCCCAGCCTCTGTAGCTTCCCTTTTTCAGGTCTCCCCGCCTCTTGTAGCTTCTTAGGTTCAGGTCTCCCAGCCTCTGTAGCTTCCTATGTTCATGTCTCCCAGCCTCTTGTAGCTTCCTTAGGTTCAGGTTCTCCCAGCCTCTTGTTAGCTTCCCTATGTTCAGGTCTCCCAGCTCTTGTAGCTTTCCTATGTTCGTCTCCCAGCCTCTTGGTAAGCTTCCCTATGTTCAGTGTCTCCCAGCCTCTTGTAGCTTCCCTATGTTTCCAGGTCTCCCAGCCTCTTGTAGCTGTCCCTATGTTTCAGGTCTCCGTGCTTCGTAGCTTCCCTATGTTCAGGGTATCAGTCGCCTCTTGTAGCTTCCTTAGGTTCAGGTCTCCCGCCTCCTTGTAGCTTCCCTATGTTCATGTCTCCCAGCCTCTTGTAGCTTCCCTATGGGTTTAGGTCTGCCCAGCCTCTTTGTCTCTTCCTTATGTTCACAGGTCTCCCAGCCGCTTGTAGCTTCCTTAGGTTCAGGTCTCCCACCTTTTGTAGCTTTCCCTAAGGTTCAGGTCTCCGTGCCTCTTGTAGCTTCCTTAGGTTCATGTCTCCCAGCCCTATTGTAGCTTCCTTAGGTTTCAGGTTCCTCCTAGCCTTCTTGTAGCTTCCCTAGGTTCAGGTCTCCGTGCCTCTTGTAGCTTCCTAGGTCAGGTCTCCCAGCCTCTTGTAGCTTCCCTATTTTCAGGTCTCCCGCCTGCGTTGTATCTTCCTTATGTTCAGGTCTCCCAGCCTTCTTGTCAGCTTCCTAGGTTTCAGGTCTCCGTGCCTCGTGTAAGCTTTCCTTAGTTCAGTCTCCCAGCCTCTTGTAGCTTTCCTTATGTTCAGTCTCCCAGCCTCTTGTACTTCCTTAGGTTCAGGTCTCCCAGCCTCCTTTGTAGCTTCTAGGTTCAGGTCTCCCAGCCTCTTGTAGCTTCCGCTAGGTCTCAGGGTCTCCCAGCCTCTTTGTAGCTTCCCTAGGTTCAGGTCTCCCAGGCCTGCTTTTAGCTTCCCTGTTCAGGTCTTCCCAGCCTCGTGTAGCTTCCCTATGTTCATGTCTCCCGCCTCTTGTAGCTTCCTATGTTCAGGTCTCCCAGCCTAATTGTAGCTTCCCTATGTTCAGGTCTCCCAGCCTCTTGTAGCTTCCCTATGTTCAGGTCTCCCGAGCCCTGTAGCTTCTTAATGTTCAGGTCTCCCAGCCTCTTGTAGCTTCCTTAGGTTCAGGTCCTCCCAGCCCTCTTGTAGCTATCCTATGTTCAGGTCTCCCCAGCCGCTTGTAGCTTCCTTAAGGTTCAGTCTCCCAGCCTCGTGTAGCTTCCCTATGTTCAGGTCTCCCAGCCTCTTGTAGCTTCCCTATGTTCAGGCTTCCCCACCTCTTGTAGCTTCCCTATGGTTCAGTCTCCCAGCCTCTTGTAGCTTCCTTATTTCGGTCCTCCCAGCCTCTTGTAAGCTTCTTTAGGTTCATGTCTCCCGCCTCTTGTAGCTTACCTATGTTTCAGGTGTCCCACCTCTGTATCTTACCCTATGTTCAGGTCTCCGTTGCCTCTTGTATCTTCCTTAGGGTTCAGGTTTCCAGCCTCTTGTAGCTCCCTATGTTCATGTCCTCTCACCTCTTGTAGCTTCCCTATGTTCAGGTCTCCCAGCCTCTTGTAGCTTCCCTAAGTTCAGTTCTCCGTGCTCAGGTCTCAGGAAGCTCGGCACCTGGGGAATAGAAATAATATCAACTCTACAATGAGCATTTCTTGCTGAAATCTTGTGTTCTGTCAAGATTCTGCAGAGTGTAATGCAAATTGTTGATAGTGCATTACTTAGACATCTGTTCATTATAACTTATTCAGGAGGATCAAAGGATGCATAGCATACCTGGTCTAATTTTAGCAAGTCCTTTATACATTCTAGTTTTATTTCTCGCCTTTCCACCCCTTCCCGTCCCCCCTCTCACTACATGTCTTTTGCTTATTCCAGCCTCATACTTAGGAGTTTCAAGCAATAAACTTCATCTTTACATATATTCTTTAGTCACCAACATTCAATCTTTATAATTCCCATTACTCTTTAACCTTAATTATAGGGTTGCAGTGCTCTAAAGATCACTCAAAGACAAGTTCAATCAGTTTTTTCGGTTTTCAGAAAGAGCTTTTAGTCGCCTCCATAGTGTAATGGCTGCGCTACGAATCTGCGTGCCCTGGCTGGGTTCGAGTCCTGGCCATGCAAGTTCGCGGCCATCCCACCCAGCTGTTCATCCTTCCTTTCGGGGATGGTCCGATAAATGGGTAAACTGTGGTAACCCGGATGTCACACTAGCCCTGTGTCCCGGGTACACGGCTCTCAACCACGTCACAGGCTCAAGGCTACATGCCAGCGAGAGAGACCGAGGCCATGCACAGTATAGCGTAGACCCCCATCTATACTTGCTTACTTTTTTGTTGCAATGGGGGGGGGGGGGGGGGGCCGCGCTTACTGACTACATAAAATATCTAACCACCTATATATACAACACTATGTGTGTTTTTTTTCCCCCCTTCAACTATGCTCAATTAATCTTAGAACAGTGGATAACTTAATTTGGTCCTTGTGCCAAGTATCTTTGAAAATTACATTTCTGCATAATTAATCCTGTGCCACACTCCTTCGCCGTCCAATTTTTACCAGCTCATCCTAACACAAATGCATCCAAGCACATCCCTTTATGCACCTATCACAATTATTTCTTTACTAAGACTTTTCAACCTCATCTTAAGTACACTAAAAATCCTTCCGGTCGTCACAAGAGCGGAGTGAACATCTGCCCTCAAATAAGAATCTGAAGGACCAACCATCTGTGCCCTCAATGAAATAAATGCTACAAGTGCTAAAGGCTAGCAATAATGCAATAAATTAACAACATAAATACAGCTGCACACTGTCATCCATGGTACTGCTACTACATGTGTGATGTTATGTACCTATCACACGAGCTGGGTTTTTTTCCTTACTTTCCCCGACCAACTTGTACTTGAGCTTCATCAGTGTTTTCTCATTGTGTGGTCTGCTTCACCTCCTTCGCGCTCACGAAACTTCACCCAACCTCGAAATGGTTGAACATAATAAAATCATGATTTCACCACAAAAAAAGTTTAATCCAGTTACATTTAGTATTTATAGATGATTTGATAATAATTGGTGGATAATTGTTGATAATTGGTTAATAGTTGGTGTTTTAGTTGTTTGAATTTTGATACAGTGTTTTATTCGATTATGACTTTTGGGGCATAATTAATGAGATAAGTGAAAAATTAAACAAAAAATAGCATATACAAACTACTAATATTTGCTATGTAATTGTACGTCAGTAAGTGCAGCTATTAGCAGCAGTGATGAACCAGAGGCCCCAAACGCAAGAGTGGACTGCCAACACTGAGGTCCTTGGGGAGAATTTTGAGTTGGGTGATTGAATACGAATCTGGAATGCAGCACTTCATTGAGAAAAAACAATTAGGAAGCGCTATAATCATTTACTTTAAAACTGCCGTTTGTCAGTATATAAATTTATTTGATTTATAAAAAATCATAACCTAAAAACATCTATAGTACAGTAAAACAATGTTTGAATATTTTTTTAAATCTAAAATAATGTACTATCAGAAACTGATTCACTTTATGCAGCAGAGATCACGGCAGAAACTAATAGTCTACATTTTATTTCTATTTAACTTCTGTGGTATTCACCCATTGTATGATCACGTACTGGAATCGAGTCGCTAGGTTTTTTGCTAGGGCTATTGACTTCAGAGAGAGAAAGAGTGGATGTGTGTGTATCCTACCTGGCTGTAGCATTCTGAGCTGAACTGTGTAATTTGATATGGCGTCCAGTCTAAAGTCATATACAACACTACTTGCTATCAACAAAGCCCTGTTGAGGGACAGTAAGTGGGCAGATCTATTAACTCCCTAATTACTCAAAAGTATGATATCAGGACGCTTTAGTTGCTCACTTTCAGTCCTCTCTAACCAAACTATTTACCGCGCACTACCGTAATCATGCCATCATAGAGACCAGTATTACAAGTTTCACGTAACCTGGAATGTTTCTTGGACGTGCTCAAGAATCTTCAACTTCACATAACTACACACTCTAGTAAAAACTAACAGTTGTTCAAACTATCCTGCACAATTTATAGCCCATAGGTTAGATAGGGCAGAGCTGGGCAGCAGTTATTTTAAATAAATGTTGTATTTAAATACGCATTTAATAAATTTGTGTATGAGAAATGTATTTATAAGTGCAGTTTGGTTGTCATGTCTTTCAATACGTATTTAAATACTTTTTATCTGTATGTTTTTTATTTTTATTTATTTTTTACATCACAAAGGGCGTTGGGCCAAGGGCAACAGACAAAAAATGTGAGTATACAGTAGTCAGCGCCGGTGATATTTGCCAGTCCCTATAGAGACGAGTTACATGTAAGGTAAATCCATAAGAAGGTGAGCCGAAATTTACAAGTATCTGAATGTCGTTCTGATGTGTTAGCTCCTCGGACTTTTAGTCAAGAGGGGGGAGTAGGGGGAGGGCGTGTAGCTGTAGAAAAATGAAACACGTTAAAGTGTGCATATAACATATGAGAAGTGTATCCAGGTGATTGAGAGTGCAGGACAGGATGTTGGGTGTTTTAGTGTTCAGGTGCCACACGTTTAGTTTAGTGGGACATTGTGTGTGAGATGCGATTTGGACAATTTTGGTGGGAGGAATGAATGTGGGGCCGTATTGAGAAGGGGCAAACTAGTCATTATTACCCTGAAGTCTACATCAGTGGGGGATAGTGAATATTTGTTGCGAAGAGTTGGCACACTGTGAGTACGGTGAAGCAGTGATTCACAACCGATTCCAGGGTAGGCTTCTCACAATTTATTGTTTGAGGAGTGGACGCGTATGATAAGATGGTAATTTCTGGCTTGGTAGGCTTTGAGTACCAAGAGCGCCTCGGATACGTACGAGCGATAAGGCCCCTGTAGAGAGCACAATTATCCTCTCAACACACGGGGGAGGGGAGTTTTGCTTGCCTCTACGGTACTTAGCCCTCGTACTCTTATCCGTCGCTCGGTTTTGTTCAATGCTTACTAGTCATTATTATACTATCCTTATCATTATCTGCCGTCTCATAAACTTTCCTTAAACTCTAATTGGTGAACATGCCTACCCTTGGTGATCTGTTTGTGAATCATGATCAACTATGTTTATCTAAGTGCTCTCTAATGTTTTTTGGACATAATAGATTCCAATAATTTACCCACACTGATGTTAACTACGGGTCGATAATTTGACTTTAGTCCTCTGTCTCCCCTTCTTAATCTGGGACAACATTTCCTTTCCTCCACATAATGAACCTCGCCTATCCACCTCTTTCCTAACAATGTGCACTACGACTCACTAACCCTCCTTGCATTCCTTTAATACCCTGGGATCCACTTCATCTGGTCCTGGCAATTTAACATGTTTTCATTTTTTCTATACCCCTCCTCCACATTTCCCTAATTTCCCTAGGAAGGTAACAAGACACCTCCCGAACTAATTGGCGCACCCCTTTTTTATTTTATCTCTTACTGTCTTCTTTATAGGGACTGGCAACTACCGGCTTTGTTACCCATTTTTGTTGTGCCCTTGGCCATCCTTTGTGATGTAAAAAATAAATAAAAATAAAAAAAATACATATAAAATATTTAATATCTGTATTTAAAATACATTACCAACCAATGTATTTATATACATTTCTAATACCACAAATTTTATTTAAATGCGTATTTTAATACACATTTATTTAAATACTGCCCCGCTCGCCATATCTATAACCTTGTTTTGGCTATAATGGTGCAGATAGTTATGTGACCTTGTTATTTTTGTTTACTAGAGTGTGTAGTTTTTATGTGAAGTGAGCTTATTTGAGCACGTCCCAACACCTCCCAGGTTAAGTGCCACTTTGTAATACACTGGTCCTATGATTGCATTGCTACTTGTAGTGCGGGTTGTGTAGAGAGACTGAAGGAGCAACTAAGCGTCCTGATATCACTTTTGAGTAATTCGGGAGCTTAATAGATCTGCCCACTTACTTTCCCTCCACCAGTGCTTTTGATAGCAAGGTCGTGTTGTATGACTTAGAATGACGCATATCAATACCGTTCAGGCTCAGAATGCTACGCTAGGTAGGCTACCACACCCACTCACACTCTTTCTCTCATCTGAAGTCCAACGCCCCTAACCAAACCTAGCGATCACTATTTCAGTACGTGATTCATACCATGGTGAATACCACAGAGTTAAATAGAAATAAATTGTCGACTATTAGGTTTTCTGCCTTGATCTCTGCTGCATAAATGTGAATCGTCTGATAGTACATTATTATGTATTTAAAAAATCTTCAACCATTGTTTTTACTGTACTATAGAATGTTTTTTAGGTTATGATTTCTCTTTATAAATCAAATAAATTTATCATACTGACACGGCAGTGTTTAAAAAAAAAAAAAAAAAGTAATGATTATATGTGCTTCCCCTAATTTTTTTTTTCACGTGGGGCAAATGTAATTTGCTGTATTCCGATTTCTATTCAATCACCGAACTCAAATTCCCCAACCTCAGTTTGTTGGCATCACTTTGCTTTGGGCCTCTGTTCATCACTGCTGCCTAATAGCTGCACTTTCTGACTACCATTACATAGCAATATATTAGTAGTTTTTTATATGCCTATTTACTATCTCATTATTATCACAAATTCATATGCTAATTTAACACTGTATCAAATTCAAACAACTAAAACATCCACCTATTAACCAATTATCAACTATTATCCACATTATTATCTAATCTTCTATAACTACTAAATGTAAACTGGATGTAAACTTTTTTTGTGGTGAATCTGGATTTTATTGTTCAAACATTTCGAGGTGGTGTGAGTGTGAGCGGAGATGTGAAGCAGACCCCACACTGTTGAACACTGATGAAGCTCAAGTACACGTGTGGCGTGGAGTAATGGAAAAGACCCAGCTCGTGTGATCAGGTACATCACATCACAAATGTAAGGTATGCAGTACCATGCTTGATGACAGTGTGCAGCTTATTTTTATTTGTTGTATTTAATTCATTATTGGTAGCTTTAGCACTGTGTATGCATTTATTCATTGAGGGCACAGATGGTTGGTCCTTTTCAGATTCTTATTTTGAGGGCTCAGATGGTTCACTCTCGCTCTCTGTGACGCCGTAAGGATTTTTATGACTTAGATGAGTTGAAAGTTTAGTAAAGAAAAATAATTGTGTAGCTCCATAAGTGGATGTGCTTGGATGCATTGTGTTTAGGAGTGGTAACAATTGACGGCTAAGGAGTGTGCCAGATTAATTATGGCATGAAATGTAATTTTCAAAGATACTTGCAAAGGACCCAATTAAGTTTCACACTGTTCTAATATTATGAGCATAGTGTTTGAAGGGGTAAAAAAACATATAGTTTTGGTATAAGGTGGTTAGATATTTTATTTAATCAGTGAAAGCTTGCAACAAAAGTTAAGCAAGTATAGAGGGGGGTCTACGCTTACTGTGCATGGCCTCGGTGCCTCCTCTCCGTGGCATTAGCCTTTGGCCTGTGGTGTTGAGAGCCGTTTACCCCGGGACCCAGGGCTATTGTGACATCCGGGTTACCACAGTTACCCCAATGTATCGACCATCCCCCGAAGGCAGGATGAACATCTGGGTGGGCTGGCCGCCGACTTGCACTGGCCAGGACCTCGAACCAGCAGGGCGACGCAAGATTCGTAGCGCAGCCAGTACACTAGGGGGCACTAAAAAACTCTTCTGAAAACCGAAAAAAACTGTATTGAACTTTGCTTGAGTGATCTTTTAGAGCACTGCCCCCTATTACTTAAGGTAAAGAGTAATTGGGAAATTATAAAGATTGAATGTTGTGACCTAAAGATATATGTAAATGGCTGAAGTTTATTGCCTGAAACCTCCTAGTATGAGGCTGGAATAAGCAAAGCCATGTAGGGAGAGGAAAGCGAGAATAACAACTAGAATGTATTAAAGGACTTTATAAAATAGACCAGTATGCTATGGCATCCTGTGATCCTCCTGAAATAAGTTATATGACAGATGTCTAAATAATGCACTATCAAAATTTGCATTACTATACTGCCGAATCATTGACAGAACACAAGAATTTCAAAGAACTGCTCAGTGTAATGTTGATATTATTTCTATCCCCAGGTGCCCGATGCTTCCTGGACCTGAGGCACCGAGACCTGAACTTCGGGAAGCTACAAGAGGCTGGGAGACCTGAAACATAGGGCACTACAAGAGCTGGGAGCCCTGAACATAGGGAAGCTACAAGAGGCTGGGAAACCGGAACCTAAGGAGCTACAAGATGCACCGGGAGACCTGAACATTAGGAAGATACAAGAAAGCTGGGAACCTGAACATAGGGAAGCTACACGAGGCTGGGAGACCTGAAACCTAAGGAGCTACAAGAGGCTGGGAGACCTGAACATAAGGAACTACACGAGCTGGAGACCTGAACATAGGGAAGCTACAAGAGGCGGGGGACCTGACAACATAGGGAAAGCTACAAGAGGCTGGGAGACCTGAACATAGGGAAGCTACACGAGCTGGAGACCTGACCTAAGGCAGCTACAAGAGGCTGGGAGACCTGAACACGGGAGCTACAGAGGCTGGGGACCTGAACCCTAAGGACGCTACAAGAGGCTGGGAGACCTGAACATAAGGAAGCTACAAGAGGCTGTGAAGACCTGACATAGGAAGCTACAATAGCTGGGAGACCTGAACATAGGGAAGCTACAAGAGCTGGGAGACCTGAACATAGGGAAGCTACAAGTAGGCTGGAGACCTGACTAGGGAGCTACAAGAGTCTGGAGACCTGAACTATGAAGCTACAAGATGCTGGAGGACCTGAACCTAGGAAGCTACAAGAGGCTGGAGACTGAACCTAGGAGCTACCAGAAGGCCTGGGAGACTGACCTAAGGATCTACAAGAGGCTGGGATGACCTGAACCTAAGGAGCTACAAAGGCCTGGAGACCTGCACATAGGACTGCTCAAAGGCTGGAGACCTGAACCTAAGGAGCACAAGAGGCCACGGAGACCTGACCTAGGAGCTACAAGAAGGCTGGGAGACCTGAACATAAGAAGCTACAAGAGGCTGGGAAGACCTGAACATGGGAAGCATAGCAAACAGGGCTGGGAGCCTGAACCTAAGGAAGCTACAAGAGGACGGAGACACTGAACCTGGGTCTACAAGAAGGCTAGGAGACCTGAACCTAAGGATGCTACAGAGGCTGGTAGACCTGACCTAAGGGGAAGCTACAAGAGGCACGAGACCTGAACCTAGGGAAGCTACAGAGGCTGGAGACCTGAACCTAAGGAAGCTACCAGAGGCGGGGAGACCTGACCTAAGGAAGCTACAAGGAGCTGGGAGACCTAAACATAGGGAAGCTCAAGGAGGCTGGGAGACCTAGAACATAGGAACTACAAGAGGCTGGGACACTGAACCTAAGGAAGCTACAAGAGGCACGGATACCTGAACATAGGTAAGCTACACGAGGCACGGAGACCCTGAACATAGGGAAGCTACAAAGGCTGGAGACCTGAACTAGGAAGCTACAAGAGGCTGGAGACCCGAACATAGGGGAAGCTTACAGAGGCTGGGAGCCTGAACATAGGAAGTACAAGAGGCTGGAGACCTGACAATATGGCAGCTTACAATGAGGCTGGGAGACCTGAACCTAAGAAGCTACAAGAGTCTGGGAGACCTGAACATAGGGAACTACAAGAGGCTGGGAGACGGAACCTAAGGAAGCTACAGAGGCTGGGAGACCTGAACATAGGGAAGCTACAAGAAGGCTGGGAGACCTGAAACATAGGAAGCTACAAGAGGCTGGGAGACTGAACATGGGAAGCTCAAGAGGCCCTGGGAGACCTGGAACCTAAGGAGCTACAAGAGGCTAGAGACCCTGAACCTAAGGAATGCTACAAGAGGCTGGAGACCTGAACCTAAGGAGCTACAGAGGCTGGGAGACCTGAACATAGGGAAGCTACAAGAGGCCTTGGGAGACCTGACCCTAAGGAAGCTACAAGACGGCGGTGACCGGACCTAAGGAAGCCTACAAGAGACTGGGAGACCAGAACATAGGGAAGCTACAAGAAGGCTGAAGAACCTGAACTAGGAAGCTACAAGAGGCTGGGAGACCTGAACATAGGAAGCTACAAGAGGCTGGGAGACCTGAAACCTAGGGAAGCTACAAGAGGCTGGGAGACATGAACCTAAGGAAGCTACAAGAGGCTGGGAGACCTGAACATAGGAACTAAGAGCTGGTAACCTGAAACCTAAGGAAATCTACAAGAGCCTGGAGACCTGAACCTAAGGAGCTACAAGAGGCTGGGAGACTGTCCTAAGGAATCTACAAGAGCTTGGGAGACCTGAACATTAGGGGAAGCTACAAGAGGCCTGTGAGACTGACCTAAGGAAGCTACAGAGGTGGGAGACCTTGAACTAGGAAGCTATAGGAGGCTGGGAGACCTGAACATATGAAGCTACAAGAGGCTGAGACCCTGAACCTAAGGAATCTACACGAGGCTGGGAGACCTTAACTAAGGAAGCTACAGAGCTGGGATGACCTGAACTAAGGAGCTACAGAGGCTGGGAGACCTGAACATAGGGTAGCTACAAGAGCTGGGAGACCTGAACCTAAGGAAGCTACATAGCTGGGAGACCTGAACATAGGAAGCTACAAGAGGGCTGGGAGACTCTGAACCTAAGGCAGCTACAAGAGCTGGAGACCTGAACCTAGGAAGCTGGAACCTGAACCTAAAGGAACTACAAGAGGGCTGGGAACCTGAACCTAAGGAAGCTAAAGAGGCTGGGTACCCTGAAACCTAAGGAAGCTACAAGAGGCTGGAGATCTGACCTAAAAGAGGCCTGGGAGACCTGAACCTAAAAGAGGCTGGGAGACCTGACCTAAGGAAGCTACAGAGGCTGGGAGAACCTACACGTATAAGTTCCTGAAGCACACCCCCCCAGCACAGGTACCACTATTGACCTCTAATGTGCTGTATTAAAGGCTCAACATTTTTACAGGATATATTGCCTGGACTTCAAATATGGAGAAAAGCTCTTAGGTTCAATGATTTGTAGCTATATTACTTAGGAAAAAGATATTAGAAGGAAGCTAAGGATGAAAGATTAAGGGAATGAATAATGAGTGGATGGAATTATGAAATATTTGGATAGAGAGTGTTGAGAGAAAGAACTGTGTGGCAGGATGTGGCTGGAGCTAGGCTTGAAAAGTCATGAATGTAGTAGTGAAAGTTAATTCATTGTGACAGGATGGGAAAACAAAAAAAAAAAGGATAGGTGGTGTTAGGAGGAGCTCAAGATCAAAAGGGAGCAAGAAATGATTTGTGACTTTGAGGATAGAATATAGCAGTAGTGGATGGTCCATTACGCCGAGATCTAAAAGTAGGGAGGATAATTTCCGAAGGTTGCTGGATGCCCAGGATGCTATGTAGTAGTCCCTATAGAAAGACGTAAGTGTAAAGGAGAGGGTGTGGTACTTGAGGACGACCCCGGGAAATGGAGGACAGAGTATGTTAGATCAAGGGTTCAAGAATGAGAGGATTACACTAGAGTAAATAACATCATGTACCTTGAGGAGAGTCAGTTGTCAGTTCATTTTTCTTAGTCGTCAGTGAATGAATGATCAGCGATTATGTTCAGATCCGGTGATTAATGTAAGCAATGACGAATAAATTGAAAGACTTCTGATGCCTTGAGAGTGGGCCATCTGAGGGATAATAGTGGGTGCCTTCTGATGCCCTTGAGAGTGTGCATCTGAGGGATAGAATAGTGTTCCTTTGCTGATGCCTTGAGGGGCATCTGAGGGACTGAATAGTGTCCTGATCTTAATAACATCACTTCCAGATTTTTTAAGGATACTAAGCACAACCCTTTACATATCAAGCTGGTATACTGTAATGAAATCACTGCTTTGTATCCCTTCAAGTGTTAAGTGACATCAGCCTATCAGTGGCATGCTATCATAGTAAAACTTTTTTTTGCCCCCCCCCCCCCCCCCTAACACTTTGACTTATTGCTACAGATTCACTAAAAACAAGTACAGGCTGTTCTGAGTTGGCCTCTACCCCGTGTTTATTGGGAAACAATACTAGGGGCGAAAAGCTACTAGTGTACCTCCAATCACAAACCCCCAATCTTTCATTGACACTATTCTTGACACTATTCACAATGTTAGATTTCACATGTGCATTTATTTTTGACCTAAACTATAACACATAATCAACACTAGTCGCCACTGCACTAATACTGTCGCCGGGCGTCATTATTACAAATGTTAGCATCACGCAGACTTGTATGTGCCCACGGAGAGGCCTTCACAGTAGTTTATGATTATGATACCCGTCTTCAGTGGCACATAAGTCTGTAGTGATGGTAAATTTGTAATATATGGCGCCTTGCGACATTAGTGCAGTGGCGACTAGTAAAGTAGTTTGTTAACAGTAGTGATTAAGAAGAGCTCAAGGATCTTTGTATTTAACCAATTCTACGCCCAGATTATTTCCATTGCTATATAAATAGTCTGTTACTATACTATAGACAAGGATACTAACAGGTCAATCTATAAATAGGCTTTATTAACTAAAATTGTCTAATGGTACCCAAAATTACAATGGAAATTCGTTTATTGGTGCTCCAGGTTAAAGGTGATGCATCTCGTGAGTAAATTGTCTGTATAACTGATAGGTCTAGGCAAAGTAGCAATTGGTTTAGATTCTTTGGATAATTTCTGTACATAATTTTAATTCAGTTTCCCCCACAGATCATCCCACCATGTGCATCAGAGAAACCCCGCCCGGTGGCACGCCTGCTCTGGTCTTTCTGCGGTGCGTGTCCCCCCCGGCAGCCGGCGAGGAGCACAAGAACCCACACCCACATGCCTTGGCCTCGCGCCCCCTCCATCCTGGCGTGGAGGGGCCGCCTTCCCTGGCCACTTATGCACTGGCCGTTTTTGCTGGTTAATAGTGTGCGTTAACAGTTCCAGAGACCCTCCTCCCTTTGAATTCTTGCTTCTTTTAATATTGCAAAACTGATTTAACTATATTTCACAGTTAGTGAAATGAAAAAAATACTTAATGTAGGTTTGTGTTGATTTATACGGTGAAGAATTGTGGTCTTGCAGGGTTTAGTTTTATGTAAATAATGCAAATTCCCTTACTTGTTACTGATGGAAATAAACCTCTCATAATAAATGACATTTTGTTTCACTTCGAAGTCTTTTTAACTTGACCGTCACAGCGTTTCATCCTCAGATAAAAAAAATTGGGCAACCAGTGGTCGCCACCACAGCTAAAGCGATGAGCACCAAGGCAAAACGGTCCCTATATTATGAGACATAAGATATTTTGATGAATTGTATATGAATAAGGCACTTGAAATATTTTCTTTTATCTAAAGGGTCATAATAATAACGATTGTTACAGTTTGTTAGTCATTGATAAATATTGATGAAATGTCAGTGTGTATACCTCCAATATTGTCTTTAATGTATGTTAGACGCAGGATTTCATCCACTATCAATACGTCCTTTCATTTCTTATGATAGTGATTGTGGATGACTGCTACGTCACATGACTGCATCAATATATCTCACGATAGACCATAAATTAGTTATCTTATCACCCTCTAAGATTAAAAGGAAAGATTTCAAAAAGTGCCTTAAATTCATATCAATTTTAAAAAACCAAAAATCGGCAGGGGATTCAGGTGGGAATGAACAGGATTTAATTTAGTTCATGAGCTATCTGAGATTCTGGTCCCTTTCTCCCAGGTTTTAAATTTTTCTTTGATTATAACTAATGATAATAGTTTTTTATTTGATTATGAGAGATCAACACACATCAGTTACGGGAAAGATGCATAATATAAACAGGTCAAGTACGCCTAATAACTGAAACCTTATTATCATCTTGTTTCCTTCTGGTGGTCAGTCAGTCGGGGATTTTTTAAAGTAGCTAAAACTTTAAATAAGCAAATTTTAATCAAGAAAACTGAACACAATAGTCTACGAATGGGTCAATAGAATAATCAGTCAAATGTGTAATAGTTACCTCTTTTTAATCAAGTCAACTGAACACAAGTCACCTCATGATAGGGAACGCTGCAGGCCGCCCCGTCAAGGCAGAGGTGTGTGGACATCCGCCTCTTCAGTTGCTGCTACATGCGGTTGAAGAAAGAGACGTCCTCCCAATCAGAAACGCTGGAGGATGCGACGCTGTACACGACACACAACGGCAGGACACACGGGCCCGGGAGAGGATTTTTTATTTAGCCAAGACGCATGCACTCATAATATAAGCTCCTGTTTGATAAGAGAGTGCTGTTTTTGTGGATGTCTCTCTTAGCCCCTTCACACCAGATCTTTCCTTTGCTATAAAAAATTGTATGTTGTCGAGCCATGAAATTACGAAAAGGAACTGAATATACCAAATTAGTTAGTCGACAAGGATATTTAAACAGGTCATATCTATAAAAATATTGCTTATATTCACTAAAATCATCTAATGGTGGCAAATTACAATGGAAATTATGCGCTGGGTCTCAAGGGGTTAAACTTAACTTTAAACTAAACATCATGAACTGGTGAAAAATTATTCTGATAATACAAGTTCTGGCTCTTTTTGATCGCAGAGATTCAGTGGCACTTGCCCTGACAAGGAGGCTCTGGGCATGGAATGATATGAACTGGCAGATAAGGAGAAGTATATGAGATAGCATAGACATATACAGATAATATATTAATACAAAAATGCTCAAGGGACAGATCAAGTAATACAAGCAAAAAATATATTAGGGGGCCTTTCTTAGTATGGAATCAGGGAAAGGAACAATCAGTTGATGGCTGGGTTGTGTGCAGTGATGGGGCATGAATGAGTACATGTAGGGAGGGTGACCACTCTCCACAGGGAGCCGACTTTTTCCCATGGCTACTTCTAATCCTCTAGTGGTATCTAAAAGCAAACAAGGCATCATAGATAGTGACAGTGATGAAAAAATGTATAAAAACTATATACTGTAGAATAGGGTTTGCCATATCTAAAAACAGCCAAAATCCGGACGCCTCCACTGACACCTAGGGACCCCGACCAACACACACTTTGGCCTTTGACGTTATGTAACTGAAGAGTATGAACAAAAACAAATTATATATATACACACAAAACCTGTTTTTCCCGGACCTCCATTCCCGGATATCAGTTTTGCCGGACAAAATCCGATATCCGATGGTCCGGGGATATGTCAGAAATTTTTTTTTTTTTTTTTTTTTTTTTTTTTTTAAATATGTTGAAAATCCCTGGTCCTGTTCGTAAATTGACAAAGTTGCCCGGAGTCCAAGGTCTCCTGTCACCCCTGGTCAATGTCCGTCCCTCCCGCCAGGTGGCAGCATGCTCAGTGGTCGTATTGTCTACATTTGGCACAAGACACTCACGGTTAACCTGCACAACCCCGTCAGTCCCTGACTCCCACTGCCCCTGGTCCCAGGAACGTCTCTTGAGGACTATTGAACACTTTCTGCTGCCCCCCACCAGGTGGCCAGCATGCTCAGCGGACGTAAAACTCCGCGGCGGGGTAGTTGATATTGGCGGTTTTGCCGGACAGTAAATACTAGAGTAGGATAAACGTCCGGGGGTGGGTAATGGTAGGCGGCGGGGAGGGAGGGGGTAGCAGAAGTGGTTAGCATCCACCGGGTGGCATTCTCGAAGACCCGAGTTCGATCCAGAGTGAGTCCCCTAAATCCACTTTTAAAAAATTTTTGCACCGTTGAGTGGCCTAAGAACACCCAAAATGCCCTGCCATTAACTCTACCTTCGATTGCGAGTGCATCGGAGGACACAGGGGGGCGGGCGTGAGCCTCTAATCACAGGCGTCACTATAAAAAATCCTGCCTGCGCCACCACGGGCGAGGGCCAACCATCACAGCCCTCAAAGTGAGCCTCCAGGGCCTACCCCTCCCATCCCTGGAGGTTACTGCCTACAGACCTATAGGCCAAGATGTAAAAAAGAATAAAAAGAAAAAAAAAATGGCATTGGACTTGTGATTCCCGGATTTTGCGGTTCCCGGACCAGTCCTCCCCCTATTAGTCCGGGAAAACCCAGGGTTTTTGTGTATACGGGGAGGTCCCGTTATACGAGCATTCGGTATACGAGAATCCGATGATAGAGATGTGTAAATTAGGGGCTATTTTCAATATACGAGATCGAAAAAACCAATGATACGACATTCAAACTGGGGTGAGTAAAATTATCAAGTTCAAAATGCGCGCCCTTACCACTCCAGGCTAGACAAAGGGGATTTGGTTGAACCCCAGTGAGGTCACCCCCTGAACGTGACCTGAAGGGTAATTAAAGCTATGGCCGGCTGAATTTAGGGGTAATTAGCAGGTGTGCGGCCCAACCTTGGGCCCCAATCAGGTCACCCTAGCAAGGCGTGACTGAAGGGTAATTAAGCATATGGCGCGGCTGACCTTTAGGGGAAATTTTAGCAGGTGTGCAACCCAAACTTTGGGGCCCTACTACCTTCTTGTATTCACGCGGGTCGTCCCCTACATTAAAACGGTCTTTTTTGCTTTTATGCATGTTTTATGTTTAATTAATGTGAGTTATGTTATTTTGTGTGCTATTTTTTTCTTTCAGAATGCTTTTTCTACAGAATAGGTAGTACAGTGTGGTAATATAGACGCTGTGTGTTTGTTGTGTTTGCTATAGTTTATTTTAGTTGAAAAACATGTTTTTTTTTTTCTTTTTTTTTAATTGATGGGGTCCTGGAACCAAACTATATTTTACATGAGTTATTTTTTCGTTATACGAGATTTCGCTTTACGGGTATGCCAAAAGGTGGAAACCTAACTGTTATTTTATTTATATATATTTTATTTTAATATATATAGTATATATTAATTAAATATTAATTTTATATTTTATATATATATATAGTTATTAAAATATTATATTATTATATATATATATATTAATATATATATTATATTATATAATATATATAATATATTATATTATATATATTATATATTATATATATATATATATTATATATATTATTATATATAATATTTTATATATATTATAATATATATATATATATATTTTTATACTAAATATATATATTTTATATATATATATTGATTATATATATATATGTATTATATAATATATTAATATTTTATACAGGGAGTCCCATTTACACTGGTCGACACCAAAAATGGTTCTGATTTCATGTGTGTGGGTTGGAAAGCATTTCGCTGCTGATTTAAAAAAATGGCATTGCTTTTTTTCTCTAGCACGTATAGTTTTTGAAAATACGGGCATTTTAAATTTTAATAGCTATTATAATTATATACGTATATATAATTATATAATTAATCGAAACAATCCCCCTACGTTAATATATATTACTCGTAATTAAATTTGGTGGTGCCTGCTGCTTTATTAGGACCAAAATGTACATATCTGGCAGAAAATATACTTAAATTATGTTCCAAATATATCCGAAAATGTGCCACATCTTGGAAATATCCGAAAATATGCCAAATCACAGAAAATTTTTGGGACTTTTTTTAATATATATATACATATAATATATATATATATAAAATAATTTTTATATATATATATTATATATATATAATATAAAATCTTTTATATATAATATATATATTAAAAAAATATTTTTAATTAATATATATTATTTTGGAACCAACTTCGAGATTTTTTTGAGAAAGATGCGCTAGTTCGAAGAAACAGTCAGATCTAGACTGTTCTTCAGAAGAACATTTCAAGATCTCAAATTGGTATTAAATATACATATGATCAAAAACTATACCTAACACACAAAAAGTATCACCCTGCTCCATAGAAATCCAGAAGTGTTTCTGTAGTTTGCTCTTTCGTTTGTAGGAGCAGTACTTTCACGTTGTAGCGTCCAGCAATAGTCCCCTATCATGTTGGGACTGAATCGTCTTGGTATCGGGTTTCCATGGTGGCAATGTCCGGGGGAAAGTTCCCCCTGCTCATCATGACCGCGCGCGCCAAGATCGTTGGGAAAAAAATCAAGATGTGAATGGAAAAAGGGATTTTGAGTGACATCCGAGCCCAAGTGCATGGTAACTCTTCAACATGTCATTAACAAGTTCTATAATTCGATGCTCGAACTTACCTAGGGAGTTCTTTATAACAGCCAAAAAGCTCTTTCAAGCAGCTTTTCCAGGGCAGTTTGGCCTTTACAAAGTCATCTGATTTAGTAGTTGACGAATTTGAGGCCATTGAAAAACACCTGCCTTTACTTTGGCTGTCCCGATTCAAACTTTGCTAACAAATACTGAAGCCCAGCACCATTTGATCCATTTCCTTCACAAAATTTTCATTAACAAGTTCAGATGCAAATGGGAGGTAAGTAAAACCTTTTCACTGTCAACAAGAGGTTGTACATACAGTTGAAAAATTGCCAGTAAGTCTTTCGGTGTTGCTCGGCCCTTCCTTTTGTTTGTAATGTTTGCTGTCCGCTCTAGAGTCCCAAAACAAAGAAAACACATGTGCTTAGTGTAAACCTAACTGGAAGAGTCCTAGAAAGCAAAGGAGATTACCTTCAGGTCCCCACACAAGATCCCACTTGGTTCTTCATATTTAAACAGCAGATAACAAAGTCTTTTATAGTTTCCAAAAAGTTTCACTCATTTCATGGCCCTGCGCAATTGGAACCCCTCGGAAGAAAATTTCCTTTATGCAGAAGAAAAGGCCTTTAGCGTGTTTTTTCCTGAATCTTTGAACAGCCGCCACTCACTCTTATCATAAGTGTGAGACTCACAAAAGTTTTCCATGAGTGTGTCAACATCAAAGCAGTAACAGAGCTTGTGTTCCATCTTGAAGAAGCTTGAAAGTTCTTTATGTCTACGACGAAACGTGGTGATGAGAAAACTCCTTCTTGTAGCAAATTCCATTCCTTGAGACGAGATCCAAGGACTTCACTTTTCTCCTTGGGTAGATCTAGGTCCCTAGCAAGGTCATGTAGCATTTCCGACTGATGAATTTGGGCTCTCTGTTGTCTGCCATTTCTTGAAAGTCTGTATCCATGGGATTATCCTCCTCGTTCGAATCTGATTCACTTATAGCATTGCAATTGGAAACATTTGGAACTGGGAGATCAGGACCATGTGGCACAGGCCTGATGGCAGAAGGTACGTCAGGATAAACCCGATTTTAGCTCGGGTTTTTACTGAATATCCTTTGATGTTAGTGAGGCAGAAGTAGCAGTAGTACTGTTGGGTCCTTTTGTTCACGCCAAAACCATTGGGATGCCGATGCCAGGGCCCGATGGCCGTTGCCACGCATCCATTCATTCAAGTGTTCACACAGGGGTTGCAGTCACGTGAGGGGGGCCCCCTTTTATCTTGATCACCTATACGGCATTGAAAATAATGCAGTAAGCTGCTTTAACTTCTTTGTAAGAAGTTTCTTCAGACTGTCAGGGGTAAAAATTCCACATATGGGAACAAAAACGTCCGATGCATTCACACAGGGTTTCGGCGCTCCATCACAGCCCGGTACAAGGTACTATATACGGTAAACCAAAATAAAATTAGGGACTCCAACTAAATCAAACGCATCATATCTGCAAAGAAAAAAAAAATGTTTAAAACATATGTCAATAGCTGTACGATCAGTAGGTAAAAATGTACTACACAGCCTGCTAACCCTCGCCAATACGCAGCGCGCACAACCCTCCCCTTTCTCACTGCACAAAAACCCCACCGACTTAAAAAAAACTGCCACTGCCCTAAATAGGCTTTGAGAAAAGAAAAGATTAAGAGTTTTAAAAAAAAAAAACATTGGGTGAAAAACCTATTTCTGTTGATTTTACACATATTTTTTCATGAATTGCGTCTGGTTCTCAAAAACTGGACGTGATAAGAATTAATTGAACATCAGATTCGAGTTCAGCAGGGTCGATTTACCTATAATCAGCTTCATTTAGTACAGAACCATATCTTCGATTTTTTTTTTGTCGACCAGTGTTATACGAGCATTCGGTATACGAGAATCCGATGATACGAGATGTGTAAATTAGGGTCTATTTTCAATATACGAGATCGAAAATCCAATGATATGACATTCAAACTGGGGTGAGTAAAATTATCAAGCTCAAAATGCGCGCCCTACCACTCCCAGGCTAGACAAAGGGGAATTTGGTTGACCCCAGTGAGGTCACCCCTAGCAAGCCGTGACCTGAAGGGTAATTAAGCATATGGCGCGGCCTGACATTTAGGGGTAATTAGCAGGTGTGCAGCCCCAAACTTGGGACCGCAGTCAGGTCACCCCTAGCAAGGCTTGACCTGAAGGGTAATTAAGTATATGGCGCAGCCTGACCTTTAGGGGTAATTAGCAGGTGTGCGGCCCCAACTTTGGGACCCCTACACTACCTTCTCTTGTATCACGCGGCGTCCCCTAAATTACAACGTCTTTTTCGCTTGTTATGCATGTTTTATGTTTAATTAATGTGCAGTTATGTTATTTTGTGTGCTATTTTCTCTTTCAGAATGCTTTTTCTACAGAATAGGTAGTACAGTGTGGGTAATATAGACGCTGTGTGTTTGTTGTGTTTGCTATAGTTTATTTTAGCTTGAAAAACATGTTTTTTTTTTTGTTTTTTTTAAATTGATGGGGTCCTGGAACCAAACCTATATTTTACCATGAGTTATGTGTTTCGTTATACGAGATTTCACTTTACGAGTATGCCAGGTGGAACCTAACTGCTCGTATCTTCGGGACCTCCCTGTATATAATACATAATTTTATATATATATATATATATATTATATAATATATATATATATATATAATATATATATATATATATATATATATATATATATATATATATATTATATATATATATATATATATATCTGCTACACTATACTGTGATCTGTATCTCTGCATGTTATTTACATTTTAGTTTGGGCATTTAGTCTGGGGCAAGTAGCAGCTGTGGCTTACAAACAGGTCAACAATTTCAAACACTGCAACAGCTGCTTCAAGACTGGCGCGACGTGAGGCGACAGCAGGGAGCAACGACTTACGTAGGAAGTGTTGCGCCCGAATCCAGGATCAGGACGCGTCATTGAAGCTCCCGTCGCGAAAGCGGGCACCCTGCGAAATCCTCCCCCCACTGGCGTAGCTAGGTATCTATCAATTTCAGTGGGGGCAAACTGAGTTTGGGGGGCACTAGGCAAGCAGAGCTCCGGGGCATTCTGATGCCACATAGAAGGGTATTCGGACATATCGTCAGTCTCAGGTCCAAGCAGATTACGGCAGCTATGGGGGGGTAGTGGGGGGGCACCTTGGGGTGCTCCAGATTTCAAGTGGGGCACATAGCCACGCCATGGCTATAGCCGATTGACGTTATATAAGGTAGAAAGATAACAGCCAACAGCTACCATGACTTTGCAGGGAGGACTAAACAACCTCAAATCACACGTAAGCTCTCCCTCCCTCCTCCCTCCCCCCACTCACAGTACGCCGCCAGAACATGGTGACTGGGGTTTGGCCAAGGTTGGACACAGATCTAGTATGGGGGGCCATGGCATAACCATTGAAAAGAAATGGTTGAATTTTCATTAGACCTCTGATTCAAATCTGGGGTGGCCAATGAATGAGATACATTTTTCAGGGGTGGCCGTAGCCCCCTAGATCCGCCACTGTTCCCTCCTTCCTCTTACTCCCTCCCTTTCTCTCTCTACTACCTTACGCTGCACAAATATGAAGTAAAGCAACAGAATAACGCGTTGTTTGGCCAAAAATCTTACTCTTCCTCCTCCCAGCTGCCTGCACACACGTCCTGCCTCCTCGCTGGCTCGCTCTCGACTGTCGCTCGTCCCGGAATACTCAAGGAACTCAACACTGCTTCTAAACTAAACCTTTCCCTTATTTCCTTCCCATGTCCTGACTTGTTGAGCTTTGGCCAATAATTCTTGACCTGTAACGTTATCCAAATCTTAAATGTTAGTAAATGGGAGTTAGTATTAGTGTTGGTAGAGTTTTGAAGTAGATATTTTTTAAAGCTTATATTGATAGTGTTCGTTAGTGCTTCGAACTCGTTAATGACGTCGCAAATGATTGTGGGTAGGATATCATTTTTTTCTTCTTTTTTTTGCTACGTAGTTTGTGGGTTGTTAACCCCTTCACTGCGGATATCAAATTCATAGGCCTACCCCCCTGTGCGGCAGGTTTAATTAAAATATAAAATAATTACTGATCATATTTTAAAGTGCCGAAATGAATAGGATGCTCATTCCATACCAGAAAATCTATGTTTCGTCTTGGTGGAGGCTACCAGCTAAGTGAAGAGTTACGTCAAAGTGCAGCAACAGGGCCGTGACCGTGCTGCCAGACGCACATTGAAACTACTTACTACTCAACATAATACAGCTTATTTTGGTACATAAATGCTTCATTCATGCATTCATTAATTCATTCATACATCTGGTTTATATCCATCAAGAATATATTGAATATCTTGACTATTTAGCCTTGCCATTGAAGTAGGCAGCGTCAACACGTCGTACTGTACCGCTTGACCTTATTAGTCACACTAACTCACGCAAGCAGAAAAAGAGGTTATATTATATCGCAACACTTGACACTGTTGCCATACAAGCCTATCACAACGAATATTTACCCATAATATCATTGAGCGCGCAGTTTAAATACAGAAACCATATATGTACCAGCCGCAGTGAACCCTTAAATAGCTGAGAGACCGTATTTGTACCAGCCGCAGTGAAGGGGTTAAAGGACTGGATTGCTTTGTAAGCAGTGGCGTATACATAGGATTTCCATGGGGGGGGGGGGATACGTGCCCCTCCGTAGCTACGCAACTGCCTCCCCTCCCCCCCTTCTCTCTCACTCTCGTCAATAAAGTTTAAGAATTTTGTATTTTTATGAAAAATTGGTAATGAATGCTGAAATTCCTGACATTTTTCGAGAATTTTCAAAATTCCCCCCGGACGCTGATTTTGACACCAAGTTTCCGTACATGTCCGGGAAATTCCGGACATATGGCAACCCTACTGTAGTACAATCTGATGAGGCTTACTGCTTATCATACGGGATTTACAAAGGACAAAGTTACTATGTAAGACTACGGTTCCCGGGAACTGCCCTAATGGGACGGCCTGACAGAGGCGGCTCCGTTGATCGCCGTCCCTGCACACCCTCTCCTCAAGTGACATCAGTCCACATCCATCTTGACTATAGTCGCTGCACGTTAAGCTGGTGAAAATTGGGACCTCTCACTCCCCCCTTCGGAACACACGGGATTGGCTGAGGTGTTGGGGTTTTAGGGCGGAACTTGGGAGTAAGGCATTCACACCCAACACCTCAGCCAATCCCGTGCATTCGGAAGGGGGGAGTAAAGGGGCCCAATTTTCACCAACTTAACGTGCAGCGATTTTATATATATATATAATATATATAATATAAATATATAATATATATATATATATATATATATATATATATTTTACACACAAACCTCGATTTCCCGGATATCGGATTTGCCGGACAAAAACCGAGGTCCGGGGATATGTCAGTCTCGGCCAATTTTTTTTTTTTTTTTTTTTTTTTCTTAAAATGCCTGGTCCTGTTCATAAATTGACCAAGTTGTCCGGCGGTTCGAGCCTGTCACCCCTGGTCAGTGTCCGCGCCTCCCGCCAGGTGGCAGCATGCTCAGCGGTCGTATTGTTACATTTGGGCACACAACATTCACGGTTCACCTGCACAGCCTCCGTCAGTCACCTGACTCCACTGCCCCTGGTGCAAGAACATTCTGAGACTATTGAACACTTTCTGCTGCCTCCCGCCAGGTGGCAGGCATGCTCAGCGGTTCGTATTGTTTACATTGGACACACGACACTCACGGTTCACCTGCACAGCCTCCGTTAGTCCCCTGACCCCACTGCCCCTGGTGCCAGGAACGTCTGCTTGAGACTATGAACACTTTACTGCTGCTCCGCCAGGTGGCTGCATGCTCAGCGGACGTAAAAGTCCGCGGTGGGGTAGTGATATTGTCGGTTGCCGGACAGTAAATACTAGAGTAAGATAAACGTCCGGGGGTGGGTAATGGCATCAGACTTTTTTTTTTTTACTTGCGATTCCGGACCAGTGCTCCCCCTATTAGTCGGGAAATCGAGGTTTGTGTGTATTTATATATATATATATATATATATATATAGATATATATATATATATATATATATATATAATATATATATATATATATATATATATATATATATACAGTATAGCTGTAACTCATTAGGAGCATTGTGAGGGTTGATGAATGCCTCTCTGCCGCACAATCATCTCATCATAATCTTCCTGTTTAACGTCAGATTTCCCATAATATCTTGAGGTTAGACGGTCGATGATACGCTTCCAATTCTATTGTCAGCGTTCATCTTTAAATTTGCGGCATGATTTTACGCCCTGGATGCTCTTCCTGACAGCCTCAGCAGGACAGGCAACCCAGTTTTCGGCTGGAGGGCCTAGGTGGATTGTCTACCATGGCTAACAAGCTCCACCTGCTATGCACGAATATATTGGCTAATGCTGCTTATACTTACATAATTAATTGTGTGGTGTCCTGTTATGACGATGGTGATGGGTGACAGTATGTTGGATAAATAGAGTGAAACTGTTGGGCAAATCTAGCGTGAGGTTGGGTAAGGTAGGATGGGGTGGGGTAGGTAAGGTAAGGTAGGGTAAAACGGGATAAATCTGGAATGGGTTGGTTTTGGAAGGGAAAGGCAGGATGGGTAGGATTGGGTAAGGCTGGGCAGGACAAAATGCATCCATAACTAACAGCAACAAAAGATCAAAAATTACACACCTCTATAATCAAAGCAATTCTATAGTACTACATCTAATAACATAATGGAAAACTATATATCATAAGTAACAAAAATTTCCACTTGCTCCATAGCTCAACCATTTCCTCGATAAATCCGGTTTTCCTCCATGTTCACCGTTTGCAGTAACCCGCGTCACTCCTGTCCTCCAATGATGCCATGGGAGGGAGCACGTCAAAAGATACCGCACAACCTGGGTAAAAAGACAAAATTAGGATCAAATGATATCCAAGGACTCACTTTACATAATAAAACCAAAGCTACTCACATAAAACAATACCTAACATTTGGAGGTAAGCATATTGGGTACCAGTGGCGCACCGAAGGGGACGCCAAGGGGGCCATGCCCCCCCTCCCGAAATTTACTTCCTTGTAAGAAATCAGAATACACTAAGTCAGTTAAAAGAAAATTAGTTGAATGGAAATTGAAAATTACACACTCGACATAACACTCACATGTACACACAACAGACACAGCACTCAACTTCCTATCCAGGTTTATGGTATTAACCCCTTGAGGCCCAGAACGTAGTTTCCATTGTAATTTGGCTATCATTAGACAATTTTTAGTGAATATAAGCAATATTTTATAGATATGACCTGCTTAGTGTTCTTGTCGACTAACTAATTTGGTATATTAAGTGACCTTCGAAATTTCTTTATTTACAACAGACAATTTTTTTATGGCAAAGGAAAAGATCTGGGCGTGAAGGGGTTAAGGGGGGCAACCCAAGCAAAGGAAGATCTGGGCGTGAAGGGGTTAAGGGGGTTAAGGGGGTTAAGGCAACCCAAGCAATTTTGGGCAAAAATATCACTTTCTGTGATACTGTGTTTTCGGAGAACGAGATGTGTGCGCGATACCATGGTGGGCTATTTTAACACTGGCGAGAGGCTTTAAGCCTTTTAAATCTGTTAAATGCCCTAACATTTAAAGGTCATGAAGAAGAATCAGGTACTTTGCGCGAGATAACGAACTGAATTGCATTGTGTGATAGCGGATTTACAGGAGTCAGTGAAAAGTGGCAATGCTTCACCGTAGACATTAATAATTTATATGGGAAAAAATAGATAAAACAAACGAAAATTAAGATAAGACGACTCAGTAGGATAGAAACTTATAAGCAACAACATATATGAAGGAACATCAGTGTCACAAAAACTACAATGGCAAATCTGGTGCAATGGAAACGGTGGCAGCTGTAAGACTCTAGCAGAGGTCGACGTCGTATGGCTTCAAATACTCAGTTTTCATTGGGGACGGGGACTCGAGTGCCTACAAAGCTGTGTGTGATCTTTAAGACGGCCAAGCTATGCCTGCTATGCCTTAGTAATTATGAAATTTATATTTGTATAAACATAATCCCTTTTTTTTTTGTATTTTATAGAGTTGAATAAGTATATAAAACGTCATTTGTAAAATTATATCACCATCAAAAAGAGGGAGGAGGAGAAATGTAATGTTTGAATAAAAAGCCTTGTAACTCAAAACTAGTTTTTTCTTACTTCAACTCGATATGGCATGACTTCACTACTCTGATGCCGGTCTGCTTGCATTTCTGAATAGAACATAGTAAGATCTACATTTGCAAGCATGGATGTAAATACATGTCTCATACGTTGGTCAAAAAAGGGGCTTAAACAATAAAAAACGAGAAAAAGACTAAGCTAAAAAAAAAAAACGTAATTTTATACTAACCCATGTAGCAACTTCCCGATGCTTGCAAATGTAGAGTAATGCCTAATATACACGATGCATGAAAATAAAAGTTTATTGATTAATAGTGTCTCCAATATATGCACTTTAATAACGGCAAAAATAGTTTTTTTCGATTTTTTTTCGAGAAAAAATAAATAAAAAATAAACTATCATCATATAGTAACAAATTTTCTCACAGATAAATGGCATAGTGATATGGATAGGCTGTGTTAGTCTCGTTGAGATTATCCTAAAAATAAGAAAATCTTGCGTTGCCCCCCTTAATGCAAATGCAGCAACCCTAGTCTGAATGCACCATGTACGTATCAGGTCCCAATGCACCACAAACCTGGTCCTAATGCACCACTCCAGGCGGGCTTTTTGTTACTTCTTTTTGTTTTGCCCTTGGCCAGTGATGTTATGTATAAGAAATACAATTAAAATATAAATAAATCCTTCTGGTCCCAATGCACCAATTAAGGCCAGTTGCTATTCAGGTGATATACTTTACTAGGGCTATTTGATGGCACTGCCCAACCTTCCAGCCTCTCCTAGCAATAATGTTTTACCCCGCTGATAGACAGATGCCCTCAGACTGCTCAAGCACAGAAGCTCCATAAACTCCTCAACTACCTGTTACTACCTGTTATTAAATGTTAAATTAATTTTATTTTCAATAAATGACCAAAATAGCTTCAGAAATGCACATATGTATATACAATAAAATACAGAAAAATTAGATATTTATTATAAAAGATGCTAAACTCCAGAAATCAACGGTTAATTAGATGAGAAATTAGAGGAAATCCATTTTTATACAGATATGTTACGCTAGTACTTTACTAAATCAAATGAAGACTTGGAGCGGTTTGTTCACCTATAAAAGACTAAAATACAGATTAGTGATGGTTATTTCAATGGTTAGGATTCCCCATTACTTATTTTTGTGACCGCATTGTTTTGGGTATTTCTGGCTGCTAAAAATGGGTCTGGAGAGTTAACGAAAGGGTTTTATTCCAGTTTGACACCAAATTCACTTTGGTGGACGAAACAATTTTTTTGTGGTGAGTTTTGATGTGTTTTGAATCAATCTGCTAACCGTTTCTGTAGCAAATCATTTTTTTTTTCTTAGTTAGGTAAAGGTTAAGTTAGGTAAACGTTAGGTTACGGTATAGGTTCAATTGTTTTCAATAATCTTTGTCGCAAAAAAAAAAAAAAAAAAAAAAAAAAAAAAAAGTGATTTGCGACAGAAACGGTTAGCAGAGTAATTAAAAACACATCAAAACTCACCAGAAAAAAAATAGTTTCGTCCACCAAAGTGAATTCGGTATCAACCTGGAACTTTACCGACGAAAGATCTATAGTTACGTCTCGGCATCAGTTCGGTAGTGGGCTTCCAAAGTCCTGGATTCTTGCCTACATCATCGTGTAGCTTTCTTCATTACGAGTTTTTTTTAACCCCATTTCCATGGCGCAAGTAAAAATAATGGCGTTACTTGTACTACTGAAAATCTAAAGTTATTTCTGCCAGAAACGGTTAAGTTACGTTAAATCAGATTAGATTAGGTTTGAGGTGGGGTTTGGTTTACTAACAGATATCAAGAAAAAATGAAAATTATCATACTATGGCAGTGCGAAGCGGAGCAAGGTTTGCGGGGCGGGCCGGGAGGGCGGGGTGGGCACCCCCACACCTGTAAACAAAATTTATTGTCGACAAAAAACGAGTGCCAGATTCATTCAATACACAAAAAACTATTCAGGAAAACCAAGTTTCAGCCTCAAAATCGGTGACAGCCCACTACCGACATTTTACCTACGTCTTTATACACTTATTACGTGCACCGAATAGTTTCGAGCAGTGCGAGACTGCGCTCCCCCCGACCCTCTGCTAGTTCACTAACTTAACCTGGGCATTGATTACATAACCTAAACTCGCTGGGGGGTCTCGGCCCCAAAGACCCACCTTGTGATATTTTTTTTTATTTCCGACGGCTGAAGGGGCTAGAAATACTCGTTATGATGAGAACACGTTCAGGATACTAACCACCCATCGTGTATGGGTTGTGACTGCACTTATACCCACCTGAAGAACCATTCAACTACGGTGGACAATCAACGGGGACATATATGAGCAGTCAACTAGTTTTCCTCCCACACTGGAAAGAAGTAAAGCCTGCACACTCACCAGCAGTGCCTGTCAGCTGTTTGCTCCGGCGTGGGCGCGGCGGCCACCTTGGATCCATTGACACTACGACCCTAACAACAATGTCTATGTTTGATTTCTAGGATTACTGTATTACTTTATTGACTGCCATATGGTGCTTTCGAGGCAGTATGAATATTATTTATGCTGTTTTGGTTATTGTAAGAGATGTGAGAGGGTAGAAATAATGAAAATATATAAAATGAAAATGTTTTAGTTCTTCAAAGGAACTACCACGTAACCGCATGTAGGTCCCACGGCCTCTTGTAGCTTCCTTATTTACTTAGGTTCACTTATGGCTACCGTAGATAACAGTGAAGTCGCCAGTTCTACGTTTCTTTGTTATTTACAGACGTGTGGTGGCGTTTAATACTTACATTTGTACATCCATGATTTCAGGAAAGTTACCGTAGATAACAGTGAAGTCGCCAGTTCTACGTTTCTTTGTTATTTACAGACGTGTGGTGGCGTTAATACTTACATTTCTACATCCGTGCAATAGTTGCCCGTGTAATAGCCGCTTTACATAAATAAAGTTTCCTGTGTATAAAAAAATGAAAATTAAACACTGATTTTACGTCAATGAATCCTTTGAATTTGAATTTTTTTAAACTGACAAACACCTGATTACCCTAGAATTACCCTACGTAGATTATGCATTACCCTAACCGCTACCTAGAAGGTGTCTGGTTACCCTAGTTTGGGGTATTTACCCTAAAAGGGAAAAGCACTGCCTACACAGCACAAAGAATGCACGCGCCTTAGCCTGACTTCTTTTCTTCTTGTGACCTTTTTTGCTTTCAGCGTTTTGTAGGTCGTCTGTCAAGCTCGGGGTCGAACTTGACACCTAGCTTCCTTCTTTACCCCTCTGTAGCCCTTTCTTTCCCTGCCACCTGGGGGTGGAGAGAAGGGCACAACAGGGCAGTATAGACACAGACATAAGTCCCTCCTATCAACTACCCTCCTATACGTCTTCTACATTCCCACGCAATTTTTTCTCCCAGGCCTGCTTTCAAAACACCTGAGTTATTTCTCCCTATTTTCCTTCTCTCTTCATTACTCCCATACAGTCCTAGCACAGTAAGGATTCCCCCATCCACCTCGTGTATCCTCCTATCCCATTCACCGTCTCCTATCACTCCTTATATGGACTGTATCAGCCTCCTCCTCTCCTGCTCCTATCTGCCACACTCTATTATCAAGTGTTCAATAGTTTCCCTTGTTCCTCTGCAGAAGCTACAGGCTGATGACCAAAGAAATCACTTAAACTCTTCGCCATTTAAAACTTTGCAAGTCAACATTTACCATGAAACATATCAATAGAAGCCCAATTTTATTAGCTTTCCATTGCTATATTTAGTTTTGTAAATGAATTAAAACCATACATAAATTACCGTTAACTTAATAAATAAAATCATCAATCGGGTAATTTTTTCCCGATTGATGAGGTTACTTATTCACTTATATTTTTAGTTTTCTGATAAAAGAATTAGCACCATGCATAAATTAGCGTTAACAAATAAATAGCATCATCAATGGGGAAAAAAATTACCCGTTTGATGATTTTATTAGTTAGTTAACGCAAATTTATACATGGTTCTAATTCATTTATCACAAAACAAAAATATATCAATGGAAAGCTAATAAAAGTGCGCTTCTATTGATATGTTTCATGGTAATGTTGAATCACAAAGTTTTAAATGGCGCAGAGTTGAAGTGAATGCATATTTCTTCAGTCCCGTGATGGCATTTCTTTAGCTTGTTTACTGTTTTTTATTTGATAATATTATAGAAAAAACATTTACGAAGATATAACATTATATCATATATACTGATAAACATAGTCTATATGATTTTTCATTGATAGTCATATGCAGCAAGTGAATGGGCTAGCAGACTGGTTAACTCCTGCCGCACGTGGGAGGTCGTGTTGAATGGTCGGTCGACGGGTGTTGAATGTCTTTGGTACCATTTTAACGTGGATTTACCCTCCATACCTGCTCTCCACCTAGCTAGTCCTTTGTCTTCTATTCTTATCTTCACCCCCTTGGTTCTTATCCTGTCCCAGGTTTCTACTAGGTTTTTCCTCCTTTTCCACCTCTCTAATTTCCCTTTTATCCATGGAACTTGTCCCAACCTCCTTCGGGATCTGCTTCACCCATCTATCCTCACTAAGTCCCTCTATTTATACCACAGAGTTAGTGGCAAGGATACTAAACAGGTCATAGCTATAAAACTTTGTTATACTCACTACAAATCGTCTAATGGTACACAAATTACAATGGAAATTACTTTTCTGGGCCTAAAGGGGTAATATACATATGAAAGGCCTGCATGGTTTTTCACTTATTTGTATGTTAGGAGTTATATTCTTCATTGCGACATAAAGTGTTCTTATTATTGATGTCTTGCTGCAATGAACCCTCAACACCTTCACCATTAATGCCATCACATCATCACCACCATCACCACCCACACTCTTTTAAAACTGCTAAACAAACTGCCAACCCTGAGATCAAATAAAGATACACACAAACACACACTTGAACAAATAAACCCTTTATTGAAAGTCACACCCGCACTGCCCACCCAACACCTGCAGGGCCATAACTCCCCACAGAACACAAGGCCCGGTTGCACCACCACTGCCCACTGCCACACAGGAACATTGCCACACAGGACCCCACTGCCACACAGGAAAACCACAAACCACACCCACTGCCACACAGGACACACTGCCACACCCACTGCCACACAGGACACACTGCCACACCCACTGCCACACAGGACACACTGCCACACCCACTGGACAATAGGACGCACTGCCACACAGGACACACTGCCACACTACCACACCCACTGCCACACAGGACACCGCCAACTACCACACCCACTGCACTCAGGACACACTGCCACACCCACTGATACCAGGACGCACTGCCACACTACCACACCCACTGCCACACAGGAAACACTGCCACACCCACTGACACCACAGGACGCACGCCACACAGGACGCACTGCCACACAGGACACACTGCCACACTACAACACCCACTGCCACACAGGACACACTGCCACACCCACTGACCCCACAGGACGCACTGCCACACAGGACACACTGCCACACTACCACACCCACTGCCACACAGGACACACTGCTACACTACCACACCCACTGCCACACTCCCAAAACCCACCCCCACTCAGGACACACTGCCACACGGGACACACTGCCAAAACCCACTGCCACACAGGACACACTGCCACACAGGACACCCCCTGCCACACTACCCCCACCCAATGCCACACGGGGACACACTCCCACACCCACTGCCACACAGGACACACTACCACACCCACTGCCACACAGGACACACTGCCACACAGGACACACTACCACACCCACTGCCACACAGGACACACTCCCCACACAGGACACATTACCACACCCATGCCACACAGGACACACTGCCACACAGGACACACTGCCACACAGGACACTTTTGCACACAGGACACACTGCCACAAAGGACCCCACTGCCACACAGGACACACTGCCACACCCACTGCCACACAGGCCCACACTACCACACCCACTGCCACACAGGACACACTGCCACACTACCACACCCACTGCCACACGGGGAAACACTGCCACACAGGACACACTACCACACCCATGCCACACAGGAAAACCCCTGCTACAGCCACGGGTACAACCACACTTGTCCACATAACACACCACCTCAAAAGTGGATCTTCAGTGCTTGGCAATATCACTCTTTGTCTTGAAACACTTGCCACAAACATCACACTTGAACTCCCTCAAACCACTGTGTCTCAAGGTGTGTTTGGTGAGGTTAGACTTCAGAGTAAATTCTTTTCCCACACTCCAGACATTGGTGATTCTTAACACCACTGTGTGTCAGGGCGTGTTTGGTGAGGCCAGACTTTAGAGTAATCTTTCCCACACTCCAGACCATTAGTGATTCTTAACACCACTAGGGTCTCAAGTGTGTTTGGTGAGGCTAGATTTAGAGTAAATCTTTTCCCATACTCCAGACATTGGTGATTTTTGTCACCACTGTGTGTATCAGGTTGTACAAGTGCTTCATGTGAATCTTCCACGTAGCTGGCAATATCCCTTTTTGTCTTGAAAAAACTTGCCACAAACATCACATTTGAACCCCCTCAAACCACTGTATTTAAAGGTGTGTGCGGTGAGGGCAGACTTCTGAGTAAATCTTTTCCACACTCCAGGACTTTGGGTGATTCTTAAACACACTGTGTGTCAGGGTGTGTTGGTGAGGGTAGACTTATCACTAAATCTTTCCCACACTCTACACATTCATGATTTTTAAAACACCACTGTGTGTCAGGGTGTGTGTGGTGAGGTCAGACTTCCGAGTAAATCTTTTCCACACTCCAGACATTGGTGATTCTTAACACCACTGTGTGTCTGGGTGTTTTTGGTGAGGGTAGATTATCACTAAATCTTTTCCCACACGCTACACATTCATGATTCTTAACACCACTGTGTGTAGGGTGTGTTTGGTGAGGTTAGAATTCTGAGTAAATCTTTTCCCACACTCCAGACATTGGTGATTCTTAACACCACTGTGTGTCAGGGTGTGTGGGGGTGAGGGTAGACTTATCACTAAATCTTTTCCCACACTCTACACATTCATGATTTTTAACACCACTGTGTGTCAGGGTGTGTTTGGTGAGGTCAGACTTATCACTAAATCTTTTCCAACATTCCAGACATTGGTGCTTCTTGTCACCACTGTGTGTACTCAGGTTGTACAAGTGCTTCATGTGAATCTTCACGTGGCTGGCAATATCCCGCTTTGTTTTGAAACACTTGCCACAAACATCACATTTGACTCCTCAAACAACTGTGTCAAAAGGTGTGTGCGGTGAGGCTAGACTTCTGAGTAAATTTTTTCCCACACTCCAGACATTGGTGATTCTTAACACCACTGTGTGTCAGGTGTTTTTGGTGAGGGTGGGACTTTAGAGTAAATCTTTTCCCACACTCCAGACATTGGTGATTCTTAACACCACGTGTGTCAGGGTGTGTTTGGTGAGGGTAGACTTATCACTAAACCTTTTCCCACACTCTACACATTCATGATTTTTAAACACCACTGTGTGTCAGGGTGTGTTTGGTGAGGTTAGACTTCGAATAAATTTGTTCCCACACTCCAGACATTGGGATTCTTAACACCACTGTGTGTCAGGGTGTGTTTTGGTGAGGGTAGACTTTTTCCCTAAATCTTTCCCACACTTACACATTCAGATTTTTAACACCACTGTGTGTCAGGGTGTGTTTGGTGAGGTCAGATTTATCACTAAATCTTTCCAACATTCCAGACATTGGTGATTCTTAACACCACTGTGTGTCAGGGTGTGTTTGGTGAGGGCAGACTTCTGAGTAAATTTTTTCCCACACTCCGGGACATTGGTGATTCTTAACACCACTGTCTGTCAGGGGGTGTTGGGTGAGGAGGGGACTTATCACTAAATCTTTCCCAAAACTCCAGACATTGGTGATTCTTTCACACTGTGGTACTCCTGCAGGTGTAAAAGTGCTTCATTGAATCTTCACGTGGCTGGCAATATCCCTCTTTGTCCTTGAAACACTTGCCACAAAATCACATTTGAACCCCCCAAAAACCACGTGTCTAAAGGTGTGTTTGGTGAGGCTAGATTCTCAGAAAAATCTTTTCCCACACTCCAGACATTGGTGATTCTTAACCCCACTGTGTGTCAGGGTGTGTTTGGTGAGGTTAGACTTACAATTAAATCTTTTCCCACACTCCGGGACATTGGTGATTCTTAACCCCCACTGTGTGTCAGGGTGTGTTTGGTGAGGCTTGACTTATCACTAAACTTTTCCACACTCTACACATTCATGATTCTTAACACCACTGTGTGTCAGGGGTTTTTGGGTGAGGGTAGATTTATCACTAAATCTTTTCCCACACTCTACACATTCATGATTCATAACACCACTGTGGGGCAGGGTGTGTCTGATGAGATAAGACTTGTGAGTAAATCTTTTCCCACATCCAGACACTAGTGATTCTTAACACCACTGTGTGTCAGGGCGTGTTGGGTGAGGTTAAATTTTTTAGTAAATTTTTTCCCACACTCCAGACATTCAGATCCTTGACGCCACTGTGTGTCAGGAAATGCTCTCAAGCAGACTCTTACATTGAATGATTTACTACATTGTGAGCAACAAAACTGCCTCTCTCCTTCTTGGCCTGAGCTGCCTGCCTCCAGGGGATTCTTGCCATCCCTCCTGTACCTCCCCACAGCTGAGGCAGACTGCTGCTGCTGCTCCCGGCCACTGGGTGGCTGCCCGCCTCCCGCCACAGCCTCCACCGCAGCAATACTCGCGCGGCAGCAACATGGCGGCCGATCCTGCAGGAAGCTTTAGGGATGCCGGCGCGAGATGCCTTAGTGTGCAGCAGAACACCCCGCTGGGACTGTGACCTCACCACCTGTAACAGTGGTCACAGTCAGCACACAGAGAGCCAGCTGGGAACTATGATCTCACCACCTGCACAGTGGTCACAGTCAGCACACAGAGAGCCAGCTGAGACTGTGACCTCACCCCCTGCAACAGTGGTCACAGTCACCACACATAGAGCCAGCTGGGACTGTGACCTCACCCCCTGCAACAGTGGTCAGTCAGGACAGAGAGAGCCAGCTGGGACTGTGACCTCACCACCTGCAACAGTAGTCACAGTTAGGACACAGAGCCACTGGGACTGGACCTCACCACCTGCAAAGTGGTCACAGCTAGGACACAAGAGCCAGGGTTAGGTTCAATTGTTTTTTGTCAATTTTGTTCCAAATCCCCTAAAAAAAAAGTTATTTGCGTCAGAAACGGTTAGCAGATTAATTTGAAACACATCAAAAACTCACCAGTAAAGTTCGGTACATGTTTACACTAAGACCGCAATTGCCTACACAATTGGGGGTGTGGTTTCTGTTCACCTTTAAAAGATTCTAAGAAACATTCTCTCTATGAACTTCCGTCGCAAATCACTACTTTCGGGGATATAAGACGTTTTTAACAGGAGGGAGTGTATAGGAGATATGAAAATTAAACAACCTAACCCCCCCTTTAGACTTTCTAACCTAAACCCATTCCCACGCTTTAACCTCCTAACTAAAGCCAAATATGGGTTATAAGGACGAGGACTTCACGGTCGTTTTCAGAGAACAGACTAATTTTTCCTGGCCTACAAAAGGTGCTTTTTCTAATGGAGATAGTTTTATTTTCGGAAACCCATTCCTAACACTCCTTCCTATTAAAAACGTCTTATACCTCCGAAGTAGTGATTTGTGTATTTTCATTATTACTACTACTGCTACTACTACTACTACTATTACTACTACTACTACTACTACCATTGCCGTAATAAGAGACCCCACACCGTCTTGCCTCTCGCTCAACAATACTACCCATTATTATGCTCAAAAAATACTTTCTAAACCCCTTATTATGCTCAACAATACTGCTTTCTGTCACTGTTTCGGACTTAGGTTCATGGCATACGCCTTATTTACCCTTCCTCGGCTTTCCATAGGGGCGATAATCCCCTCATTTAGGTTATTAATGGACAAAAAAACACTGATAAAAAAGCAACATGGGATCTCCAGCGGAAAGTCAACACTGCGCCCGTGGGGTCACTCAGCGCCCCAGGCACAACACAGGCTGCAGCCCTTCATTACACATTATACGCACTAAATAATGAAGGAACTACCACGGATAATGTACAATGATCATAAATACACCACGTACACCCTCAGAAACCCATTAAATAACAAAGAAATAGGGATATTCAAGTTGGGAAAAAAATGATAATTCATTGCGCAATATTTACAACCACACAAAATTTGTGTGGTTGGGGCCACAAAACCCCAAAAAAGTGGTAGGGCCCCCCAGCCCAACTTTTTCTTATGGGGGTGGCGGGGCGGTGGGAGAGGCGGCGCCTGCCCGTCGAATCACTCCTGGGATCAACCTGCGGAGAGTTCTTCGTGTGGGCTCGTGGAACGTTCTGAGCCTCTCAGACAATCATCGATACCTCTCCTATCGGGCGAGCTCAGTAGCTGAGGGTGGATATAGTGTGCCTCTCTGAGGGCGAGGAGGCCTGGCAGTGGCGAGACTAGCAGTGGGGGTTACACCTACTGCTGGTCCGGCATGAGAATGGTCACCGTGTCCCGGGGGGTAGCTATAGGCATTCCAGCAAACTGCAGCCGTCACGTTTTTGAGGTTACTCCGGTGATGAGCGTATAATGCGGGTGAGGATGAAACACACTCTGGGTTTCATGTCTCTTGTTGCAGTGTACGCTCCTACCGAGATGCGTAAAACTGAAGAGAAGGAGATGTTCTAGCCAAACTCGACTCTGTATTAGACCAGTGTCCTCCTCGGGACACACTCATTGTCTTGGGCGACTCAATGCTACTACTGGCACTGTGAGAGATGGCTACGAGTTATGTGTGGTCCCCATGGATCCGGTACCAGAAAACCCAACAGTTCTCTGCTTCTGAACTTTTCAAGGTCCAGAAGGTTGAGAATTGCAGGTTCTTTGGGATCAGAGAACCAGAGCTGCACCGCTGGATATGGTATTTGTAATGCCGGAGGGTAGCTAAGGAATCGACCACATCCTCGTTAGTAGTCGTTGGAGGATCCTCCAGAACTGCAGGGTTTACCGGAGTGCTGAGTTCTTTGGAACAGATCACAGACTTGTTGTTGCTACACTTAAGCTTCATGTCAAGTCTAGAAGCATTTCAAGAGGTAACCATACTGTGTTTCATCTTGAGAAACTGAAGGACTTGACATGTGCTCATGAGTATGCAGTGGCAGCTCAAAACGGTTTGATGAGCTCGGTGCTCTCGGGGACCCTGTAGAACTGTGGGATACCTTCAAACTGAAAGTCTACAGGTGCCAAAGGGGTGTATTGGGGAGCGCCCGAGGTAAAGGCGTGGTTTTGTCTCGACGGAGACGCTGGAGAAAGTTGAGGAGAGTCGCGCTGCCAGGCTGGCTGGGAACCAGTACCAGCACAGGGGTTGTCACGCCGGACTAGAGCCCTCCTGAGGAGAGACAAGGAGAGGTATGTCAGGAGTCTCGCTGAGGATGTCGAGGGTCATTTGAACGCTAATGACCTCCGACCCGCCTACCGAGCCCTGAAGAAGCTCCGTTCCAAGTCTCCTTCTCGGGCGAGTGCTATTCGAACAGCAGATGGGCGCCTCATGTCGGACATGGATGGGCAGAGGCTCGTTGGGCTGAGTACTTTGGGCAGTTGTTCACGGTGGACCCTCCAACTGAGTAGCTTCACACCACGGGTTACAGGCAGTGGATGCGATCCTCCCATGACGAAACCGCCCCCCTCTCTTGACGAAGTCAGAGAGGCTGTAGCAAAGTTGAGGGGGGAAAGGCAGCTGGGGTTTGTAATATCAGTGCGGAGCTCCTAAAGCTGGGGGTTTTGGCCATGATCCGCGGGTTGCATGCTGTCCTGACTGCCCTGGTGGCAATCAGGTACCATTCCTTTCCCGACTGGAAAAGGGGGGTGGTCGTCCCTATCTGGAAAGGGAAAGGGGACCGTCAGGACTGCAACAATTACTGCGGTATTACACTGCTCAGCGTTTCCAGGCAAGGTGCTTGCCCATCTATTTCTGACACGAATCGCAGTCATCTGGTGAAGCATCAGAGACCTCAGCAGTCTGGGTTCACGCCTGGTAAGTCAACAACGGACCGTTTTCCTGGTGGAACGCCGAGTGGGGTTTCGACAGGGGATGCTTGCAGCCTATTTTTGATCTCAAGAAGGCGTTTTGACTCAGTGCATCGTGAGTTACTCTGGGATTTTTCTGCGACTTCGCGGGATTCCTGCAAGGACTATTGGTTTGATAACAGGTCTGTATTCTGGGACTGAGAGTGCTGTGAAGTGTTGGGGCAGGGTATCCCGGCTTCTTTCCTGTGAATACAGGAGTGAGGCAAGGGTGCGTCCTTGCCCCATCACTTTCAACGCTTGTTTTGGACTGGGTATTGGACAAGGTTGTAGATCAAGTGATTGTGGAGCATCCGTCGGCAACACCAAGATCATGATCTTGTTTTGCCGATGATGCAGTAATCTTTGCTGAGTCGCTGGAGGTTTCCCGGTGATGGCTCTCGAGGCGCTGCACAAGGAGGCAAAGCCTTTGGGACTTGAGGTCTCCTGGGTCAAGACCAAGGTCCAGGTGTTGGAGACTTACTAGATGAAGCAGTACAGTCTGTTCATGCGTGTGGCGAGGACATTGAGATCTTGGAAAGTTTTACATACCTTGGTAGCGCAGTCCATAATGACGGCGGGTCACGTCAAGAAGTCTTACGGCGGATTGGGATAGCCCCGGTGTTATGGACTCGCTCAGCGGGAGTATTTGGCGTTGTCGGTACCTGTGCAGGAGGACAAAGATCTGGTCTTCAAGTCGCTTGGACCCTGTCTTCTCTATGTTGTGAGACATGGACACTAAATAGTGACTTGAAGAGACGAATCAATACCTTTGGTTTAAAAAGTGTCTTCGCAGAATTATGGGGGATCGCTGGGATGATTACGTATCAAATCAGCGATTGCACCGTGAGACTGAATCGAGGCCTATTACCTGCATAGTTCGCCAGCGCCAACTTCGGCTATAGGGGAATGTGGCACGCTACCTGAAACGGATCCTTCCCATCGGGTTGTATCTGTAAGAGACAATCCGGCGTGGAGGCCAAGGGGGCGCCCACAAGGCTCGGGCTGGGGCAAGTGATGTTTCTTGTCGAGAGCTGCTTGGGATGGGGGAAAAGGGGCCTGCATGGGAGCTCGCGCGTGGGGACCCCCGGAGTGGCGTCGTAGGGTGGGCGAGGCGACGCGCCCCCGGCGTATGCCCCAATGATTGATTGATTGACACAAAAATTTTACTTTTAACTAACGCTTAAAAAAATAGGGAATCATATGAGTTACTCACTACGTGAATGGATGTAGCTTAAAAACAGTAACAGATCCTAGTTTGGAGTTTGCAGTAAAAAGTCGGTTTTTTTTTTGTTAAGGTAACGTAACATTTTAAAGCACTGGGTCTGCCCTTTTTCTCCCTAAGCACATGAAATACACGGTAGCAGAACGCACACAAAACCAAAGAGGTGTGAATAACTGGCAAAAAACAGACAAACCCACACACTTCAAATACAAGGAAGAATATGCCCGAGACAAAATAGTAACAAAAAACACAAGTCCAAGATTAAGATCTGAAAAATAGAAATCAACGCATTGGCCCATGGTTAATGCCTAAAACGATGCGGAACAATCGAAATATATTGAAACAAACCAAAATTCTCCTAAAATTGATGTAGAAATAAAATTATTGATACGTAAAGGACAAATAGATGGCATTTATAACTGAAAAAAAAAAAAAAAAAATTCAATAGGCTATCAAAACAGCCTAAGCCTATCTTTTTTAACAGGTTTCCGGAATATAAAAATATCTCTATGTCATAAAGCAACATTTTAGGCCAGGAAAAATTAGTCAGTGTCTCAGAAAAAAACCGCGCATTCCTCGTCCATTTTTACCGCCGTATCTTTTAGGCAAGCGGGACCGTATCTTTAGACACTGCTATCACTAACTCTGCATTAAAAGTGTCCGCGGCCAGGGAAGAACAGTGGCGATGCAGGTCACAAGAGGAAGAAGAGTGTGGCGGACGTAAACCCTTGTCTCTCGCCTCCCTATAAACAACATGTCATTATCTCCTAAAGGAATGCCGGACGTTTCGCCCCATGGAAATTTCGCCCCCCCAATCGCGGACGTTTCGCCCCCATTTGCGGACGTTTCGCCCCCCATTTGCAGACGTTTCGCCCCCCATTTGCGGACGTTTCGCCCCCATTTGCGGACGTTTCGCCCCACTCGCGGACGTTTTTGCCCCCCGGATTCGCCCCACGGAAATTACTATACTGTTTCAAAACTGTTCATCAAATGACTACAAAATCATCAGAAATACTGATAGATTTGTTTACGCACAAAATGATGACGAAATGCTGTTATCGACCGGTCTTAAAGGGACAGTGTACTTCGAATTCCGTACTATAGTCAAAACAGGATTTGAGTGATAGTCGATTTTTCTACGATAATTTCCATATTTCTTCTTCAAATCTCTCCAAATTTTGACACACTAGTTTCTAACCAATACCTAACTACACGTCAATATTTCTGATGATTTTGTAGTCATTTGATGAACAGTTTTGAAATAGTATAGTAATTTCCGTGGGGCGAATCCGGGGGGCGAAACGTCCGCGAGTGGGGCAAAACATCCACGAATGGAGGCGAAACGTCCGCTAATGTGGGGCGAAACGTCCGCTAATGTGGGGCGAAACGTCCGCGATTAGGAGGGGGCGAAACTTCCATGGGGCGAAACATCCGGTTACCGGCGACAGGTCTCAGTTGGTGTTTCTGCGAGAATTCCTATTGGCGAGAGTTTCATAAACCTATTCAAGTCTCCCTACACCCTACCGCCAATAACACTATAGTCACCACTGCACATATATGTCGTCAGGCGCCATATATTACGAATTGTATCATCACTACAGATACATAATTGTATGTGCCACTAAAGATGCATGCACAGTAGTTTATACTAAGTACCTGTCTTCAGTGGCACATACAAGTCTATAGTGAGCTATAATTAGTAATATTTAGCGCCTGGCGACAAAAGTGCAGTGGCGACTATAGTGTTATGATGGGGGAGGAACAGAATGGTTTTCGCAAGGATAGGAGAGGTGAGGACAACATGTTCGTAGTCAGTTCAGTGATAGAGAAAATGAATAGAATGGGTGGGAAGACATACCTTGCATTCCTTGACTTTGAAAAGGCTTATGATAGGGTCAATAGGGGTTTGCTTGTAGACTACTGTCTAGGATTGGGATTAGTGACAGAATAGTCAGCATAATAAATAGTATGTATGAGGACACACGGGCAGTGTACAGGCTTGGGGACATAGAGACAGAGTGGGTAGGTAGTCGAAGAGGGGTTAGGCAGAGCTTGCGTGTTATCACCGTACTTTTTGGCTTATATACAGAGGAATTAGCAATTAGGTTGAGAAATTCGGGCTATGGGATAAGGGTTGGGGAGGAAAAGTTGAGCAGTTTACTATATGCTGACGACATAGTTTTCATGAGTGAGGACAGTGGAGAACTTCAGGAGATGTTACATGTAGTCGCACAGTATGGGAGGGATTTTGGGATGAAATTTAACAGTGAGAAAGTCAGGTCCTGGTTATAAATGTAGAGGCAGCAGATGAGGGTAGGAGTTGGGAAATGGGAGACCTGAGGATAGGGCGCACCGAGTCATATAAATACCTAGGTATCACGGTAGATGGGAAGGGAGCAGATAGGACGAAACAGGATAAAATAGGAAAAGCAAATCAGTGGGTGGGAAGGCTTGGTAGTGTAGCAAGATGTAGGGCAAACAGGTATGAGGTAGTAAGAGGGTTGTGGAAAGGCATGGCAGTACCGAGCCTCATGTATGGGGCAGAGTGTATGAGGTGGATGGTAGGAGAGCTAGACAAGTTAGAGGTAGTACAGAACAGGGTAGGTAGACTTGCACTAGAGGCAAACAGGTATGTAGCAGTGGAGGCGATCAGGGGAGAGGCAGGGTGGAGTACCTTTGCGGAGAGAATAGGAAAGTCAGTGCTTAATTACAAAATCAGGCTTAGATAAATGGATGAAAACAGGTGGGCTCGAAAAGTTTATGAGTGGATAGGGCAGAGTAGTAAATGGGATAGATCAAGCAGACGGAGGGAGAGGAAATGTGGGTTACAGGGTTTCACAGATAGGATACACCAGTCTAGTGAGGGGGAGTTAAAGCGAAAGGTGAATGACCAAGTTCAGAGGCAGGGCAGGGAGATGTGGAGACAGAGGATGGAGGGTAAGAGTTCTCTGAATTGGTACAAGGGGAAGACCACACCAAAGTGTGAGGTCTTTTATGATGGTAGCTTAGGGAGTAGTTTAATATTTAAAGCAAACACTAAATCTTTGGAGGTCAATAGTAGAAACATATAGATGGGCAAACGAAGGAAGCAAGATATGTCAAATGTGTATGGGTAGACTAGATGAAACTGTAGATCACCTGGTATTAATGTGTCCAAGGTATGATGAGGGAAAGAGAGCGGCTTATAGCAATAGTGGCACGGGAGGTAGGCGGGGGATCAGTGGGATAGAGTGGCAGAGGGGAACATAGATGGGATAATGGAATTTCTTTTAGGTTTGAGTAGGGTACAGGACACCAATAGAAGATAATTGAAGGGGTTAAAGTATTTTTAGAAAAGGCATGGGTAAAAAGAGCAGAGAGTTAGGGCCTAATCCTATAAGCCCTGAGGGAGCCAGCCGGAAAATAGGCTTTGAACTACGGATGAAAACCGCGGTTTAGCTCCCCACCTGGAAAGAAGAAGACGGTAGTTGGTTGACGGTGCCGAGATTCCTAGCATTTCACCTCTCTCAGCGACAATACCATTACAACAATAATCAAATAGTCGTCAGGTAGCTACAGCGTACGCCAGTACACTTCCGTACTGTGCGTGGGCAGATAGAGGGCAGTAGAGGAAAATGGTGAGGTCAAAAGCCAGTCTGAGCTGTGGCGTCGTCGTTTCCATGGTAACGGCGGGGACTTGTTTACATCCCACTGCGAGGCGCCCAAAAGCGTTTGATAGAGGGGTACAGAAACCCGAACGGCGCAAGCCGCTCAAATTCTTCTTCTCAAACGCAGCCCTGCGCAGTGCCTGTCAGCTGTTCGCTCCGGCGTGTGGGCGCGGCGGCCACTTGGATCCATTGACACTACGACCCTAACAACAATGTCTATGTTTTGATTTCTATGATTACTGTATTACTTTATTGACTGCCATTTGGTGCTTTCGAGGCAGTATGAATATTATTTATGCTGTTTTGGTTATTGTAAGAGATGTGCGAGGTGTAGAAATAATGAAAATTATATAAAATGAAAATGTTTTAGTTTTTCAAAGGAACTACCACGTAACCGCGTGTAGGTCCCACGGCCTCTTGTAGCTTCCTTATTTACTTAGGTTCACTTATGGCTAGCTATTATCATAACTGTTATTTATGTCTAGGTAGAGAAATACAGCCATAATGAACACACAAATAAGTCATGGTCCAAGCCAAACTAACACATACCTACACACTAAATAAGACAGGGAAATAAGACAAAATAGAGGCCAGCACACAAGTCCCCACAAAACAGGCGTGTGTCTGACTAGTGACTACCTAGCTACTCTTGCTAGGTTAAGTTAGGCAATTATCTATAAAACCAGAGAAGAAAAATGGCTAAAACTTTCGAGGTAATATTTCTCACGAAGAGATTTTTTAATAATACTTAGAAAAGTTCTCTTAAAACCCTGCAATAAGTAAAGAAAAAATACCAAGGCTACAGATAATATATCCCATCATAGTGTAATGCTAATAATACTAGCTAGATATATGGTCAGTGGCTAGAAATACGGCCATGGCTAGATATACGGCAGTGGCACGACAGTAGCATTCAATAAAACACCTCCTTCATGCATTTTGTCGTATATATTACAAAAATACATCAAGAGCATGTATAGAAACGGAGAGGCAGATATACATGATTCATTGTGTATAAAGAGATGATGCTCAGGGGATCCAACGTACACTTCTATATTCCAGAGGCAGCTTATGTATATAGAAATTCATTTATGCATAACTATGGAATTCTAGACACTGATATACCACAGGCTGGGCTGGTGGTGGGGGAGGGGAACGAGGGGAATAGAGGGGAAGGGGTGAGGGTGACAGGGAGGGAGGGGAGGGGAAGGGGTGACGGGTGACGGGGGGAAAGGGTGAGAGGAATAGAGGGGAAGGGTGAGGGTGAGGGGAGAGGTGTGAGGGAACAGTTTACATCATGTGAGGATTTCAAGCAAACATTATTGTCACAGTTTCCTTAAATAAGAGATTCATTGTTTTCTTTGGTATTTGTGATAATTTCAAAGCTTTCTATATTCTGTAATTGTAAATGTATGTAGTCCTAAGTGTGAGTGTGTGTGTGTGTGTGTGTGTGTGTGTGTGTGTGTGTGTGTGTGTGCTGTGGTGCATGTGTGTGTTGTGGTGCATGTGTGTGTGTGTGTGTGTGTGCTGCGGTACATGTGTGTGTGTGTGTGGTGTGTGTGTGTGTGCTGTGGTACATGTGTGTGTGTGTGACATTGAAAATCACCTTAAGTAACAAGATATGCATATTTGACGTACCAACCAACAGTATGTAATTGAGTATTCATATCAACATTATTTCCTTTTTTTTGGCAACTATGTATATCACAGAAAAAAGCGATCGATTTTAGGGGTTAAAGTGACTGGTAGTAATTCATAAATCCTTTGACCTTATGACTCCTCACGCCTAAAGGGAGTCGATTCCAAGGCTTGACACACTTCAATACCTAGAAGAGGAATATAAGAGTAGAGAAGAGGGTTGGATGGAGATAAAAGCAGATGATGGAGAATGGAGTCACTTAGAGAAGAGGAATATAAGAGTAAAGAGGGTAGGATGAAGAAATAAAACCAGATGTTGGAGTATATATATAGTCAGCTAGAGAAGAGGAATCTAAGAGTAAAGAAGAGGATAGGAAGAAAGATGAATGAAGATGATGGGATGCAGAGATAAAATCAGATAATGGAGAATATAGTCACTTACCGTAGAGAAGAGGGAGTATAGTATTCGTGGAGATGATGGAGGAATGGTTAGCAGATTGAAATGGTTGGTACAGGGAGGTAGATGGAGGGAAGGAGGAAAGGGAGATGGGGGATATCACAACTTTATCAACATTAACCCTTTGAGGCCCAGAACGTAATTTCCATTGTAATTTGGCTACCATTATACGATTTTTAGTTAATATTAGCAATGTTTTATAGATATGACCTGTTACTATCCTTGTCGACTAATTAATTTGGGATATAGGCTACAGTTACTTTTTGTAATTTTATGGCTCGACAACAGACTTTTTTTTATAGCAAAGGAAAGATCTGGGCGTGAAGGGGTTAATGAGTCACTGTATCGTCACCACACACGCCACACAGGAACGTCTATACCTGAAGTAAAAAAATACAGACTTGTTAAATAATCATTGACCTTTTTTCAAGTTTAGAATCAAACACACACCACCACAGAATATCACCATTATTATCATTGTTATTATTTCACACTGGAGTTCATTTGAGAGAAGACAGATCACACTGGTTATGTATATATATAGAGAGAGAAAGAGTGAGAGAAGTATGCTTGTATAATTGATGTATGCATTTTATATATATATATATATAATATATATATATATATATATATATATATATATAAAATATATAAAATATATATAAAATATAATATATAATTTACGTCCCCCGTAATTTAAACCAAAGACAGTTCACACTGGTCTGAGTTCGGCGGGGGCCTGGTGGTCCGAGGACTACTTACTAAAAACGGTCAGAGCACTGGCGAGAAAAAGAGCGTCTCCTTTAACCATTTATTTCCACATGGTACTTGAGAAGGCACACACAGTTACAGGAGGGGAGTGTATACACTTATCTTCACACACAAGCACACGCTCCAAGCATTCCAGGGAAACAGGCGTAGAGGGTGAGGACGGGAGAGCAGTTCCATGCGTTACCAACGACTCCAGGCGACTGCTCCTCTGTCCTTTTCGCGCGCGGCGCGCATTGCCAGACCTCTCCACCCTCTCTCACTCCTGCCTCTCGCCACCCAGAATATACCCCACATACACGATACATGATTACAGTATTTACAATCGTAACACAAACCCTCCTTTACAACACAAGACGTCTCGTCTGTAACAAAAAAACATTTTCTACAACAGCAAATAATATCAAAAACTGAACATAACAAAAACTCAGGCTGATATGAAACTTAATACCCTTTTCCTCTACACGCTATCCATAACGTAATCTCCTTGCCAGCAGGGAGGTCGGCGTGTACGTTTTGAGGGAGCCAGAGACCAGTCTCCTGTCTCCACGCCAACCAACGAGACGTACTCGTCCCTGTCACGCGCCACTGCTTCTGCCGCAGATGGCTCGCCTTGACTCGTGGGGTCTCTTTCTTCCCTTTCCTCCTCCTCCCCCCTCTTCTTCCTCAACCATTCGACCCACTCCACGTGAATACGCCTTCGTCCGCATATTTATACAAGCGGTCGACATGTACCACACGCATCCATTTTCCTGTCCCGGGACTGATGCGGTATGTCAAAAAATCAGACGGGGACCTCCACCACAGTATATGGTCCCTCCCAAGGGCTTTGCAACTTGGGGGGACAAGCCCTGTTTTCTACGGGGGTTTATAGACCCAAACCACTTTGTCCCCCGGAAGGTATGAGCTTCACGCACACGCTTTTGGTACCTTCGCCCACATCGAATGTCCCGCGGCTCGCAGCCGTTTACTCACTCTCTCGCGAGTATTGTCTAAACGCAGCTGCAGCGCCCACGGCGTATTCTGTCTCCACTGTCGGCAGTTCCTCATCTGGTGGTCGTCCTGTTGCCAGATCCACGGGTAGACGCATTTCTCTGCCAAACATGAGTCGCGCTGGGCGTGTAACCCGTAGCTTCGTGTTGAGCAGAGCGGTAAGCCATCAGTAGTAAGGTAACCGCACATCCCAGTCTTGTTGGTCTGCCTCGCAATACTTAGCCAGTTCTCCGGCGAGGGTACGGTTGAACCTCTCCACCATTCCGTCACTTTGCGGCCTCAGGGGCTTTAAGTCCGAGTCTTATGAATGCCCAAACAGCTCACAGCACTCACGGAAGACTCGGGACTCAAACTCACGCCCTTGGTCTGAGTTTAGCTTACCGGGAACCCCAATCGGGTAAAGCACTGGAAAACCCAAACACTCCTGCCACCGTCTTTGCCTCATGGTTCTGGGAGGGCATAACCCTCGGGCCACTTAGTAAAATAGTCCATCAGGACACAGATGAACCTATTGCCCCGAGGGGTGCGCGGGAAGGGGGCCCGCGATGTCCACCGCCCTTCCCCAATGGGTGCTCCTGCTCGGTATAGCTGAAGGGGCGCCCGCGTCCTTTGGGCGGGACCTTCTTAGCGGCACAGGTGTAACAGGTGCGACACCACTCTATAAACATCACGCCGCAGGCCATCCAGTAGAAGCGCTGACGGAGGCGGCCATAACGTCTTCTTAACGCCTTGGGGGGCCAACTGGGTGGTCCCGCATGCACCTCTGCACCAATTCTTCACGCAAGGCGTGCGGTACCACCGTCACCCATCTACTCTCCTCCTTACCAGCTTCCACCCAGCGCCTCTGAAACCCACTCCCTCGTCGAGTCGTAATACCGCCCACTGCTCCACGAGACACTTGGTGGCTGGACTTTCCGGTGAACCTCTTCCCACTGCGGCCTTCTTTTTCCCAATTCCATCCAGGCGAAACTACGGGAGCGAGGTCAGGATCCTCACGCTGTGTTTTTCCTCCAGCGATTCTGCCCCTCGTCAGCCTCAGTTTTGCACGGTAACCGCCTACACACTGTGTCAGCCTCCCCCCGGCTACAGTGCGTGCAGCCAGGCTCGCACGGGCGGCGACTGAGACTGTCAGCGTTGTTATGAATTCTTCCCGGCCGGTGTTCCACACGGTAGTTATACGCTCTATAGGGCCCAACCACCGTGCTAGCTCCCCCTCGGTTCCTTCAGTGTCTTTAACCAGCGAAGGGCTGCGTGATCCGTCCTGACGGCGAACTCTGCCCCATACAAAGTAGTGGTGGAAGTGACACAGCTCCTCACTACTGCCAGCAAACTCCTTCCTTGTCACACAGTATTTGCGTTCTGGCTTGCTAAACTTGGCACTGAAGTAAGCCACCACATTTTTTTGTCCATCCTTAACCTGTGATAGGACGGCACCGATACCCTCAGCGCTGGCGTCAGTGTCGAGCAGATATGGGAGACTAGGGTCGGGGTAAGGCAAAAACAGGAGCCTCCACCATGGCCTTCTTCAGGTTCTCAAAGGCCTGCTGACACGCCTCATCCAGTGGAAGTGTGCTCCCTTCCTGGTGAGTTGGTGGAGCGCAGCGGCGATGGTCGAGAATCCCTGCACGAACCGTCGATAGTACGTACAACAGGCCGAGGAAACTTCTCAGCCCCGCCACACGGTGGCACCGGCCAGTCCTCCACGGCCGCCACTTTCTCCGGATCCGTGCGCCCCTCCATTTCTCCCCACAAAGTGACCCAGGAAAGGAACCTCTCGCGGGAAGAAAGTGCACTTTTTGGGGCTAAGTTTCCCAGGTTTGCTTTCCTCAGGCGGCCTAACACCTCCTCCAGCCTCTCGAGCTCCTCCTTGAAGGTGCCTCCGACGGACCAGCACATCGTCGGGTGCATGGGGCAGCCCTCCACTTTTAGCCCCTCGATTTACCCTCTCCATCAGCCGCTCGAAACACCCTGGAGCATTACAGAGGGCCCAAGGGCATCACGTTGAAGTGCCGTAGCCCTTGCCCGAAGGTAAATGGCCGTCTTCTTCTTGTCCTCCTCCACCATCTCCACCTGATGATAACCCGACTCAGGTCGCGAGTGGAGAACCATGCACCCTTCAGTGCATTTCCAGCGTGTTCGTCTATCCTGGGCAGGGGGTAAGAGTCCTTGACGGTCACCTGGTGAGTGCCCGGTAGTCCACCAAAAACCGTTTAGAAAACCATCCTTCTTGGTGACAAGGACGACCGGGGACGACCAGGGGCTGTCAGACCCTCGATCAGCCCCAGAGTAGCCATCTCGTTGACAGCTCGCTGCATCTCTTCCCGCTTGGCTGGAGCTACTCGGCGTGGCGGCTGCTTGATCGGTCGGCGGGCCCCCGTGTCGATGGTGTGCCTCACATGGACGTGCGACCCAAATCCATGTCTCCCGGCTGAATGCATCGGCAAACTTACCGAGAGTGTGCCGCATCACCCTCGTCTGTGCCTAGTCAGACAGACGGCGCTCCTGCGCGCCAAGTCTCCAAGTACTCGGGCAGCCCAGTTACGGCTGCTCCCCCACTCCCAGGCTGCTCACTCATTACACCACCGTCCTGCCGTTGTTTCCCCTCCAGTAGTGGTGAAAGTTCCGACTCTTGTCCTTCCCTCGACAGCATGCACTGGACTCTGTTACCAGTCCACAGGGCTGCGTGCTTCACCTCAGGGTTGATGACGACTCAGCGGCGCTGACCGGGAGCAAAGGGGGCTTCCTCTCCACGCACCCTTAACGTCTGCCTCCCGAATCCACGAGCGCCTCCCACTGACTAGATAATCCATTCCCAGTTTGGCACGGCTCCTCCATAGCGGCGACGAACACTGGTAGCTCCTCCTCGACACTGCCCACGCCGATGCGAGCCTTCACTGGGCCCTTGAGTGACACACAGTTTCCTGTGACTCCACAAAGCTGTTGCTGGGCTACTGAGGGGTCCTTAGAGTCCACCACGTCCTCCCTGGCAAAACGTTCTCTCCGCTCCTGTGTCCACCACCAAGCGGCACGGCCTTCCATCTACCGACCTTTCCACCTGGACAGCTGGAGGGGTGTGACGTGACGGCAGCTTAGTCCACGCGGGGTTCGTGGGGTGTTGGCTGGGTCGCGGCCCTCGCACCCAGCCGGCTGCGTTTCCGCTTGTTGCACGGCCCTTGGTTGTCTGCAGGCGCTGGTTGCGTGGCCCGGCTGGCCACAACTCCAGCAGCAGGGCTGGAAGGTGGGAGGGCGCAGCCTTCCAACGATCGCGTCATTCCGCCTGCCCACACTGGCCCCGCTTGTGACCGGTCCGGCCACATCCCCAGCAGTTCCCTTGAAAGGCCTGTACTCGTCTCCTCTGCCTGGGCGGCGTCTTGGTCTGCGCGCGGCGGGCCCGGATAGCACGGCGGGGAAAGGTGGGTTCCGTAAAGTCACTAGACGTACGGAGAAAAGACTCAAAACTCCAGAGCCCTCGCCAAGGCCCCCTGCATGTCCCGGGTGCGCCTGCTTCACGTAAATCTGCAGCCGCTGGCGATGAGGGCGTCGACGAAGTGGTCGCGGGCCAAAACAACCACCATTTCCTCCGGCACCTTCGGATATGCCCGGCGCCCCCAACGACTCCAGCTCGTGCGCCAGGTGAGACCAGCGGCTCGCCTCGCATCCTTACTCTACCCTTCAAGTGAAACCCGGTACACCTCCGCTGCTGGTGGTGGCCAAATTACGTTGTAGTGCGTCCACGACACACTGGTATGACGCCCGCTGCGCCGGCGTCAAATGCCCCAAGACCTCCAACAGCCGCCCCGCGCAAACTCGAGACAAATGTAGCACCTCTCTACAACACTCCACAACTGAGCGTCCGCCAGTATCTCGAAACTGAGCCTTGTAAGCCTCCCACGGCACTTTACCTCAAAGTCTGCCGGCTTCCTCCTACTGGGTGACTGTAACAGGGTTGGTGTGACGTGACGGCTGGTTTAAAGGTAGCAGGATCCCACAGGCCCTTGGGAGGGAAGGGGATGGGGAGAGCGGGGGAGAGAGAGGCATGCGTGAAGTCGCTCCATTTAGGCGGGGGGGGCGATGGCGGCCACCCTCCCCCGGCCTTGCTGACTCCACATCAGCCGTCTATGGTCGTAAGGTCGAAAGCACCCGTCCCGGCCTGTCCATTTTCGCCCTTATGCTCTCCATCCATTATCGCCTGGTGCAATGTTGCCAGCCTCACCTCTGCACTCGGTTACTCCTCTAAGAGCGACAAATTACGGCCTCCTCTGCCTGCCTCCTTACAAGCTCGACCCCCCCCAGCAGCTCCTCCTTGACAATATCCAGTTTCTGTCTGTATACTGCTGGGACTCTCGCTGCACGGCCTGCAGCCTTCATGCATCGCGACTAAGCTCGCGTGTCCTCACTTCCGCCCTCTCTTCCGCCTCCCTTGCTTGTACGGCCTGTGCGTTCATTTTCCCCATCATAGCGGTAAGGAGTGTCATTACGTCGGGTTTCTGCCCATCGCCTGAGTCTCCGTCCTTTTCAACACTGTCCTTTTTCCCAACTTGGTATTTCGCGCGCATCTTCCTTGCTAAAACCTGCCGGCTTTCCTGACGCCATCTTGCCGTTCCCCGGAACACCAGGCGTGACCCACGACTTTCACTGTTAAACAAACACAATTCCACTTATGACACCATTTGTTACGCCCCCCGTAACTTACCAAAGACAGTTCACACTGGTCTGAGTTCGGCGTGGGCCTGGTGGTTGAGGGGCTACTTACTAACAACGGTCAGAGCACTGGCGAGAAAAAGAGCGTCTCCTTTAACCATTTATTTCCACATGGTACTTGAGAAGGCACACACAGTTACAGGAGGGGAGTGTATACACTTATCTTCACACACAAGCACACGCTCCAAGCATTCCAGGCACAGGCGTAGAGGGTGAGAGACGGGAGAGCCCGTCCAGCGTTACCAACGATCCAGCAGGCGACTGCTCCTCTGTCCTTTTCGCGCGTCGGCGCGCCCTGCCAGACCTCTCCACCCTCTCTCACTCCTGCCTCTCGCCACCCAGAAAATACACACACATACACGCATCATGATTACAGTATTTACAATAGTAACAATATATATACAAAATTATTCCAAAGCAGATTTTGTAATTCTTTTTTTTTTTCAATTATCCTAAGTCACCAATTGTTTTTATTATAGGCCTCTTCCATTTGTGCCCAAGTTGCATGAACCAGTTCTTTCAGTTCAGGGTTGGGTTCTGGGTTCAGGGTTGGGTTCGCGTGTCACAAATGGAACGCAAAAAACCCGTTTTTTTTTTACAAAACTACTCAGCTGGCGAGGCCCAATTTTAAAAGAGAGAGAGAGAGAGAGAGAGAGAGAGAGAGAGAGAGAGGAGAGAGAGAGAGAGAGAAGAGAGAAGAGAGAGAGAGAGAGAGAGAGAGAGGGGAGAGAGAGAGAGAGAGAGAGAGAGGAAAAGGAGAGAAAAGAGAGAGAGAGAGAGAGAGAGAGAGAGAGAGAGAGAGAGAGAGAGAGAGAGAGAGAGAGAGAGAGAGAGAGAAGAGAGGAGAGAGAGAGAGAGAGAGAGAGAGAGAGAGAGAGAGAGAGAGAGAGGAAGAGAGAGAGAGAGGAGAGAGAGAGAGAGAGAGAGAGAGAGAGAGAGAGAGAGAGAGAGAGAGAGAGCAGAGAGAGAGAGAGAGAGAGAGAGAGAGGAGAGAGAGAGAGAAAAGGGGAGAGAGAGAGAGAGAGAGAATGATACGAGAGAGAGAGATACGAGAAGAGATAACGAGAGAGAGATACGATAGAGATAACGAGAGAGAGAGATAACGAGAGAGAGATAACGAGAGAGAGATAACGAGAGAGATAACGAGAGAGAGAGATAACGAGAGAGAGATAACGAGAGATAACGAGAGAGATAACGAGAGAGAGATAACGAGATAACGCGAGAGAGGTAACGAGAGAGAGAGATAACGAGAGAAAGAGAGATAACGAGAGAGAGAGATAACGAGAGAGAGAGAGATAACGAGCGATAACAAGAGAGAGAGGGAGATAGCGAGAGATAACGAGAGATAACGAGTGATATAACTCAGCTAGCTGCTATGTGAAGGGATCATATCAAGTTTAAGATCGCGGGAACGCATGGCCTTCACCAGCCATGTATGCCACTTTTATGCCGTCTGACATACTCTCCGACTCGTGCATGCGGAAAACCCTTCACGATAAGAGAAATAGGGCCCAAGGCGACCATTGTTTGTTATGAACTGAAAACTCTACCCAAGCTACCCACCTCTCAATGTGAGTAGAGAAAGTTCACGGGGTTTTGCTGAGTCACTAACGGCGCTTTGCCTCGGACCCAGGTTTTCGTGCGCAAATGGAACGCCTGAATTCTTGGGTTCCGTAAACTGGTTCTTGAAATGTCAAAATGGAAGAGGCCTTATTAACGCAACTCTTGAAATGTTAGGATTCCTCTTGTGTTCCCCCCAAAAAATTTTTATACATATTTAATCAGTTTTTGGTTATTGATGTCGATGATGTGTAATACAAAGGCAAAAAAAAGTAACCACAAGAGGCAATTTTCATCCACCCCAAATCCTCCACCTACCACTCCACCCACTCATGTCACCTCTTCAGCCACACTTCTGGTCTCGCCAAGGATACTATAGCTACTAGTATTATCTTGTATTATCCTTGTATTATCTTGTTATTATCTTGTATTATCCTTGTATTATCTGTATTATCTTGTATTATCATTGTATTATCCTATTGCCTTGTATTATCTTATACTTATCCTTGTATTATCCTTTAGTATCCTGTATTATCTTATATTACCGTAGTTATCCTTATATTATCTTGTATATCCTGTTATCCTTGTATTAGTCCTTTTCTTAGTTATCCTGAATTATCTTACATTATCTTGTATTATCCGGATATTCATCTTGTATTATCATTGAGTATCTTTGTATTATCCTTGTCTTATCTTGTATTATCCTTAGTTATCCTTGTAATCTTGTCATTAACTATATTATCCTAGTATTCTTATTATTACCTTGACTATCCTTGTAGTATAATGTATAAATCCTTGTATTATCTATATTATCCTTGTCTTATTTTGTATTATCCGTATATTATCCTTGTATTATCTTTGTAGTATCCTTGTATATCCTGTTTATATGTATATTATGTCGTATATTATCCTTGTATTATCTTTGTATTATTCCTTGTATAGCCTTGTATTATCTTTGTATTATCCTTGTATTATCACTTGTATTATCTGGTTATGATCTTGTATTATCTTTGTATTATCTTGTATTATCCTTGTATTATCCTTGTATTATCTTATATTATCCTGTATTTATCCTTTGTAGTATCTGTGTATTATCCTTGTATTCTCTTGGCATTATCCTTGATTATCCGTGTATTATCTTTGTATTATCTATATTATCCTTGTATTATCTTTTGTCTTATCCTTATATTATCCTTGTATTATCTTTGTATATCTTGTATATCCTGAAATATCTGTTTGTATATTGTATTTAGCCTTATATATCCTTATATTAAATCCTTGTATTATTCTTATATTATCTTTATCTTATCCTTGTATATCCTATATTATCCTTGTATATCGTTGATTATTCATTGTATTATCCTTGTATTATCCTTGTATTATCTTTGTATTATCCTTGTATTATCCTTGGATTATCCTTTTATTATCCTTATATGATCCTTGTTTTTTCCGTATTTCTTTTAATTATCTTCGTATTTATCCTTATATTATCTAGTATTAGCCTTATATTATCCTTAGTTATCCTTCTATTATCTATGTTATCCCGGTATTATCACTTGCATTACCTAGTTATCCTGGTATTATCTGTTGTAGTGTATCCTTATATTTATCTTTTCTTGGAAATACGGACCCATCAATTCACATGTCTATCAATAGGGGTGTTCCTCAGCGAGTTTCTGTGCCTATCACCCACCTTTTCAATTATCACTGGGGAAAATTTGAAAAAAAAAATTGTTGAGTAGAATTTTTGAGGATATATTTAGACTAAAATAACTGGCATGCTGATTCAAACTCTGCTAGTCAGTTTTTTTTCTAGCACGTCTAGTTTTTTCTCCACAGCTTACCCTCAGATAAGACAAAATTTCACTTGTGCAGCTGTAGTAAAACTTGCCAGTGATTATCGATATTGACTTAATCGAGAGCTATGTGGCAACTTGTTTGTTGCAGTTACAATTGAGACAGTTGCGGGTGTGTGAGAGGTGTTTGGGGCAGCTCTCAATAGGGTCAGTACATCAATATCGGCAAACAGGACAGAAGTAGGATAGTAGTGAATAGGAGGATTGTTTGATGGCTTTTCTCTTAACCTTGTAAACCAAAATACCATTGTAGTTTTCTATTTCTGTTTTATGCTGTTTTTTTTGTTTTCAAAGCTGTAAAAACTATTTCCAGCTTGTGTTATTTACATAGGTGTATATTTCTTTTGGTTTCAGATCATGGCGGCTCCTGCTACGGTCTCGTCGTAAATGCATCATAAACAAAACCCTGGACTTTCCTTCTGCTATATATGTGGTAGTTCACCATCCAAGTCAGGGGGCAAGCAATCAGCTATTTGTCCCACCCCCCAAACACGCATATTTCCTGCATATTTTACAAGTGAAACTTCGGTGATCAAGACAAGCTATGGGGCCCCCTCACAAAGTGTGCAAGCAGTGTGTCGAGAGAGGTAGATTAACGGGATGTGGACCAAGGAAACACGTTGGAAAGTTGGCATTTGGTATCCCATGGTTTGGCGAGAGCAAAAGTAATTCCACAGACTGTTACTTTTTGTTTAGTGGGAAAAACATCAGGGATTAAACATGAAAAAATATAAGTAAAATAAGAAATATTCCTACTCTACCGTCAGCTAAAGACCAATGCCTCATTCAGCTAAAATTCCAGTGCCAGTTTTGAACAAACTCACCTCACTAGAAAGATCTGAGTGATAGTTTGAAGAACGCAGTGGACAAGACAATGATGTCAGATTTTGACATTCACGAGGATTCAAGTTAGTCAGGGGATTGATCAGCACGAGTTGAATGATTAGCACCCGTGATTTGGGCCTATCCAAAAAAGCTTCAGAAAATACTAGCATCAAGACTGAACGAGGGAAAAAACATACTTGAACAAGGAGTGAAGGTATCATACTTTCGACCAGAGAAAGTAACATTTCGGCAGTACTTTCGAAGTCGCCAGCGTTTTGTGTTTTGCCAAACATTCCGGGTTTACTAAGGAATTAGGGTTTTCAATCTACAATCCAAAATGCAATGGCGATGGTTTAATTGATAGCTCAAAGCGGAGCTGAAGTGTGTCCTTCACACAATGGCAATTTGTCTGGGAGCAGTCCCTATTGTTTTTAGGAAGTCGGTGTCCTCGTGAAGAATTATGGAGATGTAAAGAGAGATCATGAGTATGCAATATGACAAACACAATGCGGATCATCTGTGTTGACCCTTGAAAATGGTGTCCTTCCTTTATTTGCGTTCAACACGTGGATACACAAAAATATACATGGTGCTTGTATGTGGGATAGCAGAGCCGAGAGAGCATTGGGTTCAGACGAAATTGGCCTACCGAGATCTTGATCTAAAAACTGGAGATCCTAACATGGACATGAGCCACTTGTGAAGGGAAGAAGAAAAAGAAGAAAAATAAATTATTCCCACCTCTGCAATAAAACTAGGTCTCATGAAACCAATTTGTAAAAAGCATTGTCAACTGATGGCAGACGTTTGAAAGTACATCATCTTGGCATTTCCTGGGATGTCACATTGAAAAAAATCAAGGACGGTCGGTGGTTGATGATCACAAATTCGACAGCTCATCAAAAGAGACATTTCAAACGGTTACTATGTCAGACCTTCCAAAAGAATGCTTGGCTAGCATTCAAAGACGTCGTCAAGAACTTTTCTTGAAAATACACGTGCAAAGTAATTACACAGAAATTGTTCAGAAACTATTGGAGAGCTACAAAGCGCTTGGTTGCAACATGAGTATTAAAGTACATCGTTTTGCCATAGCAATGCCTTGCCAACTTTCCGGAAAATCTTGTGCTGCTAGCGACGAGCAAGGTGAACGATTTTCACCAAGATTTGAAGGGTATGGAAGAACGTACCAGGGTAGATGGGCGTGTCATATGATGGCTGACTATTGTTGGAGCATCAAACGAGAGCGTCCTCAAGCATTGAACACTCCAGGACCAAAAGCTACAAAAACGTAAATTTTACCTTAACCTGCACACAATTTATAGCCCTATCCTTCTAAAAACAGATAATGTTAAATAAACCATTCTATTCATGCCTATTTTCTTTTCCATTTTTCATTGTATGTTAACATTTCAACTTTTAATAAAAATAAGCATGTTACTGTTATGTCCAGTATTTTTTTCATATTTTTTAAGAGAAAACGAAAAATGCCTACAGTTCAAAAACTTATGATATCGAGAAAAAACTGAGATCAGTTGGATCCAGCACCCAAAAAAAGTATTAATAACCAAGTCGTCAGACCTAAACTCAACAAAAATTGTTTCCCCAGTGTTATTCATAATGATCTTCTAAGTCTAATCACAAGCCCTACCCAATCCGAACCTGCATTTTTCTGCGTCGTTCATTAAGACGTCCAACTCACACGGAACTAACTGATCATTCATTGATGCATTTTCAAGCAAAAAAGAATAGAGTACAGTGCTATGTCGCCCTATATTGCATCTAAAGCTACAATAATACTCCACATTTTAAGTTTGAGTATTCGGATCCCATTACCATTACTGGTATCACTTTGAATCTTTTGCATAGGTCTGTAAATATATTGGATGTACGATACTATGATACAAGGATGGACGGCAATGTCTAGATGTTACTGTAATCACATTTATCTTCTTTCTCTCCGTTTTGTTTATTGTATTTTATCAGTAGTAACTGTGGGGCAACAATACTAACCCCTTCACGCCCAGATTTTTTTCCTTTGCTATAAAAAAAAAAGGTGTATTGCAAGTCGAGCCATAAAAATTACGGAAAAGTAACTGAATATACCCAAATTAGTTAGTGACAGGGATACTAAACAGGTTATTAATCTATAAAAATATTGACTTATATTCACTAAAAATGTCTAAATGGTACCCAAATTACAATGGAAATTGACGTTCTGGGTCTCAAGGGGTTAAGTGCAATGGGGATGACCAGATTATTAAATGAGTACACCACTGTGTATGTCTAGACTACCTGTCATTCTTCTTTAGTGCTTTTTATGCACACTTACAGTTACCCTATCGTGTAATATCACTTAGTTTGTTACAGGTCCGTGATGAATTCCGTCCATGGATAGGTAAGGAATGTAAGTCTTTATATGACACTTGCAACGTGCTGGAGCAGGGTCAATTATTGCCTCAACTTTACAGAGGAGCCTCAATCTCTTTTATCACACTTTAAAGTCCTGAATAAGTTCAATCTGATTGAGGGAATACAGCAGATATATAATACAAAAATAAACTTAGAACCTGGATTACTATTATACATTATGGGGAATAGTTAGGAAGGAAAAGAAGAAAACAGAATTGAAAGTCTAAAGAACATTGCTTTGTTTAAAAGTAGATCAGGTGTGTATGCATGCTTTGTAGGGAAATTTTATATTTTGTGTAAATGAAGAAGTTGTAAGCAGGTCTGTAAACCCCCTGATTATTGCTAGTGTATTCCCAAAACCACTTTCAGAGTCATTAAAGATTATACATACTAGATTAAATGTACTTATGATACATATAGGAAAATCCCCCTCCACTCGAGGGACTAATGATGCACCCCTACCGTAGATAAACCACTATAGTCGCCAGTACTTGCCACTGCCATAATGTCGACAGGCACAATATATTACAAATTTTTAGAAATCACCACAGACTTTTATGTGCCACTGAAGACATGTAGTGTGATGTACATAGTATAAACTAGTGTATCACATTCAGTGGCACATACAAATCAGAGTGATGCAATAATTCGTAATATATTGTGCCTGGCGACATTAGTTGCAGTGGCGAGTGACTGGCAACTATGTGTTACTACGGTTAAAGGTTAGGACCTGGGTTACTGGATTTTATGAAAGGCACTTATAATCAGTAATTGAAAGTGGATATCACTGCAATAAAATGCTAGCTGTTGTAAGTTGCTGAAAAGGTATTTGAAGGTTTTCTGGGAATTTCATAATCATTTGTTGATTGGACTTTATTGTAAAACGCATATACACGCACACGGGGATTTTCAATGACAAAATTTTGGTTGATTACTGTCCTCTTGACAAGGGGATGGAAGGTTTGTGTGATGGGTGTGGGGTGCCCAGGCATACCCAAAGATCGGTCATAAGAGCGCAGATGGTATGGGAGGTTGAAACTGGCGATTGACAAGTATGGCATGCAGGGACATAGACCCATATAAATTTGCCCTGGGATGATGCTACAATTTTCACGTAGGATGAGGAATAATAAAGAGATGGACCAAATCCTGATTAATCCTGTTTGTCATTTCACCGCCACAGGTTTAGTTTACAGTAAAAATAGTGTTCAGGGAGTTTATCGATTCGCAAGAAACGCTATATTTCTCACTATAATCAAGATCACAATGACCTGACCTGATCTGTCAAGTATTTACACTACAGTTTTCATTGTTAAACATTATGATATCATACATTGTTAGTGTACCTGTATACCCTTTCCAACAAAGTCATGTAATGAAGATGACTTTCACTGGGCCTATAATTATAATTCAAGACTCTTTCATTCTACGACTGAATCCGTAATAACTCCTTTCACTATCTGCTTGTGGGTAACATGTACGTTTCTCCATCATATGTCAAAGCCAGATCCAGGCCTTCACTCCTATTTCCTGATCACTTCTATTACAATAAATGCTACAAAAGTTTACAGGGCTATTAAACAACTTCTTCATTCTAGTCTACAAAAAACCACCAATTAATTACCTTTCCCCAACCAACAACACTTTATCTAGATAGTACTCCCCAATATACTACCCTAATTGCCCTACTACTATGTTTACGTCAGTGAATCATATGTCTCCATTTTTCGTATTAAAACCTTCCCCTTACCCAGCTGCACCAAACATCCTAATCCCTCAACATGAAGCACTCCCCCCACACCTACTCTCCACGCCTGTTACATCACTCAACACAACATTCTGAACATTACGATCTGCCTCTCTTTGAAACAATAATGAATAGTATAATTTTCCCCAAACGTGTTCTTTCTCATCCATCCTCTTTCCACCTTCCTTATTCACTGGTTATAGGACGTATATAAACCAACAAAAATGTATTCCTTGCCCCGAATTCACATTGACACATCCAGGAAGCTGGCAGTATTTAAATACATTGGTATGTAAACATATGTGTATTTAGAAATGTATATTACATAAATGATTATATTCAAGGTATATTAAATACATTGGTTGTCCATTGTATTTAAATACTTTTATAGGTATTGACATATTTGTATTAAATACTCAAATATAAAAATTTAAATACTTTTTATCAGGTAATTTGGCCATAAACCCCGCCCAACTACTGGCAAATAAAAAACAAAAAAAAAACAAATATTCTGATCCAAAAAATCTTAAAACCCACCCCATACACCCATAATGAGATTTTACGTGTATGTGTAAACAAACACAGGTCATCAATGGTGTTATTCTTATCGGGATGCATGCAGGTAGATGTAGATATCATGAAAAATGCAAGTAAAAATACGGAAAACAAGTAAAACAAAAATAGAAAATAAAAAATGCAATTGGATGGGAATGTGAGTAAAAGGATAAAATATGTATTGAGGAATATTTCGGGGTAATCTCTAGGAACTTGAATTTTTAATGGTATACAATTTCAAGTTCCAGTACGTACTATTGAAAGTTGTGTTAAGAATCCTAGCGTTTGGGCAAATTTTATGGCAGGGTTGGAAATTGTCTCCAATGTTTTTGAATAATTGCTCTTTGTTATAGACTGTGCGACACATCACTGGCTTGGGAGATCCAGTGATAGAACATAAGACAATTGACTGCCTAAAAAAATTAAAACATGAAAAAGATATGAATCTAAAATCTGAGTACGATAATTTTTACAAGGAACTCACGTCCCAGAGTACTACAGTGGAATAAGAAATTGCACACCACCAAGGTCCTGTGAAGCATTTTATTTCTCAGCACTTTTCCGCAGAGAGGTTGGTTTCATATTCCATGGTATAGCAAAAGCTGTCTTAATATGTCTTGCAATATTCACCAGGTATAGCACAAGCTTTCTTGATATCTTCTACAATTTATTCACCAGGCTATAGCACAAGGCTTTCTGATATGTCTTGCAATTATTCACCAGGTATAGCACAAGCTGTCTTGATATCGTCTTGCAATACTTCAACAGGTTCATAGAACAAAGCTGTCTTGATTATCTTTCTTGCAATACTCCCAGGTATAGCACAAGCTGTCTTGATATCGGTACTGGCAATATTCACCAGGTATAGCACAAGCTGCTTGATATCTGGTTTGCAATACTCAACCAGGTATAGCACAAGCTATGTCTTGTATGGATTGCAATATTCACCAGGGTATAGCACAAGCTGTCTTGATAATCTGTGCCTTGCATGATAAAAAACCAAAAAACTATATAATACTATTCCCTATACTCCTTGAGCATGGATCTTGCTTTTCAAAATAACCATACAGGACAAAAAATCAACGAGAGACATTACACAGGGGACATAAAATTGACACAACAAAATATACCACATTAAAATAAAATGTTCCAGTCAACACAAACGATTCAGCAGCAATAAAGTAACTATCAACATTAATTTAAAATGTTCTATTTGAATTCTTATACATATTTAACTGCTTATTCATGTTTCATACTTGGGCCCACCAGCGTACAATATTACTATTGCTGACAGAAAACTTTACTGGTCTTGCATTTCCTGCTTTCATATTTGCACATTACAGAAAATCTCTCCTCCGAGCCTGAAAAAAAAAAAAAATGGAAAAAAAGACTGAATGAGAAGTATGAGAAAATAAATGATTTGTATTGGAAGGAGAGCTTAGAGGAAGTGGTTGTGGAATTGGGGAGTGCTTGGTCAACATGAGAATGCTGAGTGCTGGTGGACGTCTCTGCTGAAAGACGTTGTTCATAGTCCTTTCCAATTGATCAAGTCAATTGTGTGAAATTATTCACCAACACCCACCCTCTCAATTATAGAGTGGTAAGTTTATTCCCACCCCATTGTGAGAGGGAGATATTGTTCGGCAAACCATTAAGGTGCGAGAGGAATGTATACATATTATACTTATAATGGTAATGGGTAGAAATTAAAGCGACTAAGTGACTTGGATACATTGGAAAGGACTATAGCCAACACATTTCTCATCCACAAAGATGGCCCCCGATATAGGCTACTTTGAGAAGAGGTGTGCACGATGAAACAAGAGGATGGACTGACTCTATGGCTGTGGATAAAAGGACTGAAGGCAATATGTGAAAGATGCAAAGTTGTGAGAAGTATGTTTTAGAAGTTTCATTGACCATACAATGGAAAGTAAAAATGAATGACAGATGAAAAGTTTAGAAAGGAATGAATGGAGAGAGGCTTAGGGTTAAGAAGATTCAGGAGGTGAGGAATTAGAGCTGAATATGTAAAGCCAGTGACAAAAACACTGAATGTTGAGCGAGAGAATAGAAAATGGAGAAGTAATTGCCGAGATCTTTTGAGAATATCTTTCAAAAAAAAAGTATGTTAAAATTGAAATGAGCGGGGTGGGGGGATTAAAAAAATGGAAGGTTATGGAATGAAAACAAAGGGATGGCATGGTGGATGGATGAGGTTTAAGGAAGGAGTAAGGAACAAAAAGAGATGAAAAAAAAGACACATGAGATGATAAAAATGATGAGATTGAGATGAATTGAGAAAAAAAAAGATGAAAAAAAAAAAAATGGAATATCCTCTTAGGGGAGGTACAACCTGTTATAGTAGTGGATAAGAGCACTTCAATATAATTTCATGATTACGAAAACACTATGGATGATGATAATTCACATACTGTTCCCGTAAAATTCCATAAAACATTTGATTAGAAAAACTTGCCTTTGACCCAGCCACCTGTTCTTGATGACAACCAATTCAGGAGTCACAGCGTGAAAGAGGTCAGGCAGGTTGGTGTGGATGGCTCTTCCCATGCCCTACACAACCACAAGGGTCACACGCCATTTCACAAGCTCATCCACGAGAGAAAGGGCGAAGTCGACTGAAGAGAGTAAGACATCACAAATCAATCCCATAGCACGTAAAAAGATGCCTTTGATTAGAATTTACAATGGAAATAACCCTTGAGGCCCCCAGAACGTAATTTCCATTGTATTTTGGTACCAGTCAGACGATTTTTTTCGCGGAATATAAAAGCAATATTTTATTAGATATTGACCTGTTTAGTACCTTGGTCCACTAACTAAATTTGGTATATTAAGCTACTTTTCGTAATTTATGGCTAACAAAGACAATTTAGAGATTAATGGAAAGGTCTGGGCAGTGAGGGGTTAAACATATCTCAGTTCATTCCAAACATGATCTAGCACTTTCCCAGCCGAGGGAGCTAAACCTGAGGTCGAGGCACGGTGAGGCTGGCCAGACTCTCGCCACACAGAGGGTTCCTGCCGCCAGGTGCTCATTCATAACAGGGCACACAAGGACCACCTGGTCTCATCACCATATCAGCTCCTCCGGCAGTAACATCATTTAGTGCGGCTTGCTATTGGCACAAAAACAAACCTGAAATATTCATCAGCCTTTACAATAGTGTTGTTCATGGGAGGTCTACCATGTCAACAGCAACAATAACACCTACAAGTAAGAAACATACGGAACATAGGAAAATAAGGAAGCTACAAGAGGCTTGAGAGGACCTACACGTGGTAGTCCCTGTTACTGAACACTACCTACATCCACCTCTAATCCCAATCCATTGAAATTATACAGCCTCTTTTAAAGCTGCCCTATTGATCCACACTAAAGTAAGCATGTATGAACAAGGGGGCTCATCCATGTTTGAAATATGAAATAATTACATTAAAATATTATAAGTCCACATAAACAATGGCTAAATCAAATTTATGTAATCTACATTCAGACACAGGCAATACACAAATAAAAGAATCTTACCCTAGTTCCTCGCCTGAGGCAGTTCTCGAGCGAAAGGTATGAAAAAAAAAAAATTGTTTTTTTTTTTGCCAAGGACAACGTCACAGCCCAGAATTGCAAGAAAATAATGGCACATTTGTAGGGAGCTGCTGCTTGCCTCTTCACCCAAGCATCAAGTCATTATGAAGCCACGGGCGCTCGGGGAGATCAGGAAAATCAAGGTGTCGTAAAAAACTATACTCCAGAATGTTTTAATGATCAGTAACCAAGAAATTCAATCTGGTCGGTCATGAAAAAGCACAGCATTTTGCACCATTGATTGATTTAATGGAAGGAAGATAATTTAAGGGATAGGAGGAGGATAAGAGATAGATAAAGGAGAAGGAGGGAAAAAAGGAGAATGACAGGACAAAGCAAGACCAAAATTTGTTAGACCCGAGGACAGAGAGCCAGAAGCCAAGGGAGCAAACCAGGTTCGTCCCCGAGCGTCGGGCCCCAGTCCCCGGGGCCCCCAAAGCACCCCCACGATGACAGCGGGACTGGGAACGGGGGCTCACCTTTCTATGACTTCCACTACTCAAGACAAGTGTATCAAGACACCTCCCAAACAAATAAATCTACCCCCTTTTTCCTAGTTTTTTACACTATGCTTTTGAGGGACTAGGCACAGCAGGCTTTGGGGTAACTTTTTTCTTTGGTCAGTCACTTTTGATGTAAAAAAAAAAAATAAGAAGAATTAATGAATAAAAAATAAGAAAATAGGAAAAAGTAAGTATTAAAATATTTATTTAGCTGAATAGAGAAAATCCCTTGAATCAACAAAAAATACTTATCCAATTGTAAAACCCCAGGCAAAATATTGTAAATACTAATGCATGAATGTGCGCAGTGTAATAGAGCTTAATATTATAGGTTGTTCAGACCAACGTCACGCGGTAGGCTTGAGGAAACTCATTAATAATCATGAATTGCCTTTCTAAGATTTACATGAACAAGTTGCTTTTTTCCCTCTGTATATCATATGATACGTAATGGTAGCACATAATTCACAGACACAAAGAGACACACCAATTACCACTAACCACTGAATGAAATAACCATTTGTTCAGTTGCCCAGGGGTCCCTAGCAGACTCTAAAAAAAACTGTGACAATACTTAAAGTATGACTTTGCATAGGAAAGATTTGACAGTTACAAAAAAGCTTACTCTAAAGCCTTATCTCCTGCCTCAGTGAGCCCCAAGCCATCCTCCATACAGATTCACCACCTCCTTGGCTCCCCAGTCAAAATACACATTTGCCAGCCAGAAATCCCCTCACCAAAAGCTCCTGCCGCTCGACTGTACTCAAGCATCCACCACATATGACTAGGTGGTCTTTCAGCAGCTTCAGAGCATACTCATTTTCCATCCGAAAATTGGCAAATAACATAACATATTACAAAACACATTACGTATAAGTGTCAGTATTTCAACAATATTGTTATTGTTGACTTTAAACACACAGAGACACACGAACACCCGAGGCCACCTCCAATGGACAGACATGTATACGCCTCACCATGCAAGACCTTCTCTGTCATCATGCAGATCAGGCCTCACAAATCTTAGCAATCCTAAGCCCTATCCCTAGCCTACTTACAGAATCCACTTCCCTTTCTGCCAAAAAAACTCCTTTCCCATTAAAACAAGAATCCCCATCCGTTCTATCTTTGGTGCCTCCGTGGTCGTTAGTGAGTGGTTAGCGGTTTAGCGCGCATGGCTACCAAACTGTAGATCATAGGGCCTATTATGTTCCTTTTATCTGACTTGTATGTTTCAATGTTAGTATGTCATATAGTGTTAATGTTAAGGATAAAATTATTGTGCACAAAAGTGGCATTAACACAAAAAATAGGTCAGCAAGCTTGGCACCCAGGCACCAATAAGAATCATTCCCATAAAGTTCTTCAGCTCTTCGCCTTTTGGGCCATCATGCACTATGAGGCACCAACTAGAAGCGATAGCTGAGGGGTTGGAGGGTCTAATGGTTACTACCAATTACTACACGGAAAAGGATACTGCACCAAAGTCATAAGATACCTTCTTTTGTTGCAAAGTATGGTGTCTGGAAAGTCACTCCTTGAGACAGTGTTCCCTCATGTCCAGCGCCGATCCTTGGATGACCAGTGTTCCCTCTGTCTCAGTAGACTCCTGAGACAGTGTTCCCTCATGTCCAGTAGACCCTTGAGACAGTGTTCCCTCATGTCCAGTAGACTCCTTGAGGACAGTGTTCCCTCATGTGCAGCAGACTCCTTGAGGACAGGTTCCCTCATGTCCAGTGACTCCTTGAGACAGTGTTCCCTCAGTCCAGAGACTCCTTGAGACAGTGTTCCCTCATGTCCAGGCCAGACTCACGAGGACAGTGTTCCCTCATGTCCAGCAGACTCCTGAGACAGTGCTTCCCTCATTCAGAGACTCCTTGAGACAGTGTATGATATGCTTGATTGATGAATAAGTTAGTGGATTTTCGGCTCACAGTCTGATCACGTAAACATATTGCATGGAGACTTAGATAAACTTAAAACGAATGTGGGCAGTCAGATGGCAGATGGAATTTAATATTGATAAAATGATCAGCGTATGAATGTTGGAGAAAAAAACCCTGGTAAATAGATAAAACATAAGCAATGTATCGCTGAAAAGATCAGAAAGCTGTGAAAAAAAAGATCTTGGAGTGAGGGTGACCCCAGACCTCTGGACCTAGGAAACAATGGTTATTGAAGCCAGAAATAGAGGCTAAGAGAGTATTAGGTTCATTACCAGAAGTGTTAAAAGTAGAAGTGCGGAAGTATTCTTAAAGCTTTATCTGGCTCTAGAGTCAGGCCTCACCTAGGACTATGCAGTTCAGTTTTGTTCTCCATATTACAGGATGGATATAGTGTTGTTAGAAAAGGCAGAGAAGATGACCAAAAATGATACAAGGGGAATGCGTAACTTTAGTATGAGAGGAGATTGAATGTTATTAAAATTACACTCACTCGAGAGACGCAGAGTAAGGGCGATCTGATAGAAGTTTTAACAAGTGGATAAAGGATTAATAAAGCGAGGAGGTAGGAAAAGTTCTTACGGCTTTTAACAGGGTAGAACAAGAAGTAACGGATTTTCAAGCTGGGAGAAAAGCGTTAGATTTAGAAAGGAAAATTAGGGAAAAACGTTCACAAATAGGGTGGTGCAATGAATGGAATGGTCTCAGTAGACAGGTAGTTAGTGCTGAGTCATTGGGGAGCTTTTAAAGGGGAGCTGGATAGGTTCATGGATGGGGATGAAGATGAAAGGTGGATGTAGGTAGTGTTAGGTGACAGGAACTACCACGTGTAGGCCTCGCGGCATCTTGTAGCTTTCCCTTATTTCTTATGGTTTATGTTATTATGTACAGGAAGTCAGGAGAAGGAAGCGACGAGAGAGGAGAGCGAGAAAGGACTGGTATTAAGAAGCATGTCTGTTATACCTACGGGCAAGGAAATAATTTATATCATTACTATTATTTATTTTAATGAACGAATGAAGAAAGCATTGAAAGCAGAAATTACAATGATGAATATTAAATTAAACGCAGCATGATGACAATAAATGATAAGAATGTGTGATGTTGAGGAGCAGATACAAAACTGATGTACCGCACCCTGGTGTTCCCTGACGGCACTGCACCATAGAGGGTGGGCTTGGTGGGGCAAAACGTCTGTAATCTTTGACCAACTCGAGGGAAAGTTGCTCCCGACGAGACAAGAAACTTGGACCCTGACCTCACCACGTCTAGTCGCTAGCCCCTCTCTGCTAGCTTTCACCGAACAATGCTACTAACGCCCAAAGTAGAAAATAAGGGATTATAAATAGTTTTAGTATAAAAACGAACTCCAAATTCGTGGTCAGCATGCCCGAAGAACTTATATGAAAATTTTTTCAACAAAATCGGAAGTATCCATTTTTCTTTTTTCCAAAGTACTTGTAATTTTCCTTTGAAAATTATGAAAAAATCGGGTATTATTTTCGAGTTTCCTTTGAAAATCTGTGATAACCAGTATTGGGCATTACTGAAACAAGAATCTCGGGGTAGTTTTTATAAAAAACTATTTCTAATCCCTATTTCAGGCCATTCCACATCACATTTTTGCACGCTGCCATCCAGGATATTCCCTACACACGGGGAGAAGCTTCATAATATTGTATTGTTATTGTGGTTAAGGCCTGGAGTATAAGTTTTGCTGTCAAATCTTTCCTTATTTTCTCTTCATAAGGACGATAAAAGCTTGTCTGTTGGGAAAACTGTGACTGACCCGCGTCAGTGCAAAAACAAATCAGAGTATGACTGAGTAATTTTGTTTGAATAAATAAAATGCACTTATTGCATGTCAAAGGAAACTCTTCATATGCATTACGAGAATCCTAACACTACTATCCTAATAAAATATCGAGATAGGAACAATACTAACAGTCACATTCTATTTTTCACCTTCCTACGTCTTAAATATTTTCAAGAGAGGAGTGACAAGACACCTCCCGAACTAAATTGGCCCACCCCCCATTTCTTTATTCTTTAACTGTCTAATTTATAGGGACTGGCAACTAAGTGGGCTTTGTGTTATCATTTTTTTGGTGTCCTTGGCCAGTCCTATGTGATGTAAAAAAAAAAAAAAAAACCACAAAAAACATGATGAGACAGACGAACCAGAGACAAGGACAGAGAGGCGGTGTAGGTCACAGAGCTGCTCTCAACTCTACCATTAAAAATATACCATGAAAGTATAACAGAAAGAACATTATGAGTGTATGATATGCATCGCACACACTGGTAAAAAGGACCCCGCGCACAACACTGAATAAACGAGGTAAAATAAAACTACACGTGTACATTCTGTGTTGGGGCTTTTGTGAGGGACATTGTGAAAGGCTTTTTTGAGGTCATAGTGTATTCCATGGTTGTTCCACGGCTCGTAAATACCACAAAACCAACCCGGGAAACTAGTTAAGTGAGAATGCTCGATCGTGCTGTTGTGTAGTTATCTGAAATTAAGCTACAAAATAAATACAAATTATATTCTTCGTTCTATTTAACATTTTCTGGCGACCATATTACTAACGTTAAACTTGACTCGATAATACAGTGCCACTTTCTTCTACGCTAGTGGCACCAATCCTATGCCTTGCTGTTCTAGTCTTTCCGTCTTTAAATTCATACTGATGTGCTGATTTCAGGGCGTATCCTACAGTAAATTGAACCCGAAATAAATTGCTCCCCCCATTTTTTTAATATCTTACTGCCTTCTTTAGAGGACTAGGAACTAAGCGGGGGTTTTTTTTACTGCTTTTTTTGTTGCCTTCGGCCAGTCCTTTGTGCATGTAATAAAACAAATTAAAAAAGTGTCACAAAACATTTTTTTTGCCCCGCCTCTCCACCCAACCACCTGTCTCAGGCGGACAAGTATAATGCACTACAACATTCACCCAGAGAGGCATCGTTTTAAATGACACAATGCAACTAAATCAAAACAACCCAATCCTGTCGGGGAGAATATTGGTGAAAACCTGTCAAGGGTATATACACGAAGAAAGAATAAAGGGCTTGCCCCCCCTTCCCTCCCCCCTTTCCCTCCAGACCAGCCTTCGTCTTCCTCTTTTTGTTGATCGTCATCTTTCAATTTTATTTTTTTTTTTAGTTCCTGAGGCTTTCGTTGTTGAGTTCTCCTCGACAATATTCATTGTAGTAACTTGATTCCGACTTTCCATTTAAACTAGTGTGGTGTTTTGGGGTGTGTGTGTGTGGTGTGGTGTGTGTGTGGGGTGTGTGTGTGTGTGGGGTGGGGTGTGTGTGTGTGTGGTGTGTGTGTGTGGGTGTGGTTGTGTGTGGTGTTTGGTGGTGTGGTTTGTGTTGTGTGTGTGTTTTTGTTGTGTGTTTTGGGGTGTGTGTGTGTGTGTGTGTGGTGGTTTTGTGGTGTGTGTGTTGTGTTGTGTCGTGTGTGGTGTGGGGTTTGTTGTTTTGTTGTGTGTTGTGTTGTTTTTGGTTTAGTAAGAATTGTTGTGATAGTATGTGTTAATAGTTTTAATGTTAGTTTTTGAATAAGTTTTTTGTTACATTGAATAAATTTTGGAATGTTTTATGTTTTAAAGTTGGGCAATAAGTGTTTTTTTTGATTTTTGTATTGAGTGTGAAATTATGTTGAAGTTGTAATAGTATATTATTATTATTGTGTTGGTTGTTGTATGTGTGTTGTTGTTGTTATGTGTGTGTTGTTGTTGGTGTGAATAGTAATAGTATTAAGTTAGTAATAGTTAATAGTATTGGTTATAATGTATTGTGAATTGTAATAGTAATGTATTGGTATGTAATAGTTTTTTAAGTATTGAATGTGTTTGTGTAATAGAATCAGTATATAATTTGTAGTTAGTATAGTATATCGAATATCTAATATGTAAAGGTAATAGTTTGAAATTTTAAGTAATAGTATATATTATTAATAGTAAATTATTTTGAGTTAGTAATAGTATAGTATTGTTGTATAGTTATATGAAGTATAGTAATAGTAATAGTATATGAAGTATAGTAATAGTAATAGTAGTTGTATATGAAGTATAGTAATAGTAATAGTATATGAAGTATAGTAATAGTAATAGTAGTTGTATATGAAGTATAGTAATAGTAATAGTATATGAAGTATAGTAATAGTAATAGTAGTTGTATATAAAGTATAGTAATAGTAATAGTATATGAAGTATAGTAATAGTAATAGTATATGAAGTGTAGTAATAGTAATAGTATATGAAGTATAGTAATAGTAATAGTATATGAAGTGTAGTAATAGTAATAGTGTTGAGTGTTGCAACTTTAATAATAAAAATAAGGCTTGCGTGCCAAGCTCCTGTTGTGTACTCGCTAAATCATCTTGTGAGTGAGTCAGAGCATTGCAAAGATAAGAAGATAATGAGACTTGTTTACCGTATCCTAGAAGCTCAAGACGCTACATAAAAATAAACACAAAAATCACAGTACCTAATTAGATTCATTAATCAACTTTGCTAAAGCTTCCATAGTGTTGTGAATAAAATGTTTCGGTTATTTTTGTTATCTGATCAAAAGGAACTGAAGCTGAGAAAGGAAAGTTTAGATTCTTAACAAGACAGATGAATGATGGAAAGTGTTGTTTGTTGGGTTTTGTATGGTATGTGTTTGTATGTATATACATATATATATATATATATATATATAATATATATATATAATAATATATATATATTATATATATATATATATATATTTTTTGTTTGTGTGTGTGTGTGTGTGTGTGTGGTGTGGTGTGTGGTGGTTTGTCAAAATGTATATAATGACAGATACAACATGTTATTTTGTCTTTTTCACACACACCCCACACACACACACACACACCCCCACACCAACACACACACACCCCACACACACCCACTCCTCTTTTGACATTTTTCCAAAAATGAATATTCAAATGTGTTAATGTATTATGTGTGTGGTGTGTGTGTGTGTGTGTGTGGTGTGTGTGTGGTGTGTTTGTGTGTGGGGTTTGTTTTTGGGTTTTGTTGTGTTGTGTGTTTTTGTAAAAAAAAGAAAAGAATTATGGGTTTTTTTTCAAATAGTTATAGTATATTTATTTTTTTCCCCTTAAACCACACTCAACAACAAAATTTAAGGGGTTGAAAAAAATATAAAAAAGGTGAAATTTTAAATTGAAAAAAAAAAAAAAAAAGTTTTGTTTTAAATTTTAATTATTTTTCCTCTTTTAATTCTCTTTTCTTTATTTTAATAAAAAAAATGGTTATTTGAAAGATAAAAAAGGGTAAAAAATTGAAAAATTTTCCCTTGGTGTGTCTTTTCTAAAATTTCCCTTTTTTCTCTTTCATTCTTTCTTTTTTTTAAAAAAAAATTTTTTTTCTTCTCCTTTTACCTTTCCTCTCCCCCTCTCCTTCTCCCCCTCTCTTCCTCCCTTCTCCTCTCTCTCTCTTTTCTCTCCCCCTCTCTTCCTTCTCTCTCTCTCTCTCTCTCCTCTCCCCTCTCTCTTTTCCTCTCTCTCTCTTTTTCCCTCTCCCCTTCCTCCCTCTCTCTCTCTCTCTCCTCTTCTCCTCTCTCCCCTTCTCTCTCTTTCCCGTTTTTCCCCCCGGGGTTTTTGACTTCCTCTCTCTCCCTTCCTCTCTCTCCTCTCCCCTCTCTCTCTCTTCTCTCTCCTCCTCTCCTCTCTCTTTCTCTCTCCTCTCTCTCTCTCTTTTCCCTCTCTCCCCCTTCTCTCTCTCCTCTCTCCTCTCTCTCTCTCTCTCCCCTCCTCTTCCTCCCTCTCTTCCTCTCCTCTCCCCTTCCTTCTCCCCCTCTCTCTCCCCTCTCTCTCTCTCTCTTTTTTTGGGAATGAAAAATATTTCCTTTTTTACTCTTAAAATTTTCTACTCCACGCCCCCTCTTGTTCTTATTTTCCTTCTCCTTTTTTTTGTCCCTCTCTCCGCACTAAAAGTTTGTCTTTTTACCCGTGTGTGTTGTTTTGGTATGGGGGACTTGTAAACCTCTGTTAAAGACCCTCTTTTCCCCCCAAATTGCTGCGAAACAAATCCACTACCGCCTTATAGAACCTTTGGGGCCTAAAACATAAGAACCTTTGGTCCGTTCTATCATGGAGGATGTGGGATTTAAAAAACCAAATTCGGAATATCAGGCTAACCCTTCCCTCGGCCCGACTGCCATTCTGCGCATGCGCACTAGAATTTAAGTGTTGCCCGGCAACGGGAACGCTCCCGACTACCTCAACCCTTTTTTTTCCCCCGCTGGGCCTCTTACTAGTTATGGGTGCGAGACCTCTATCCCAGCTTTGCAAATTGTCACGCATCAACTGACACAAATTTGAAAGAGGACCTAATAAAATATACTGCCGACCTGAAACCGGGAGGGGTGCAATCTAGCGTTAAGACACGTTAAAACTTGATTGCCGAAATTGCAATTTTAAAGGGAAGGTCTTCATCTCCCACAGTGTCATTACAACAAGTGCAAGATCTTCAAAATGCGGTGACCAGACAACAGGAGGTTTTTTTGCAAAACAGCAAAAGATTTCTTGAAAACTAGACAGGAAGGGAAAAGAAAAATAATCTGGTGCTACAGCATTTCTGAAGGGCAAAAAGTCTGGCGGCGCTACTCGGGTGATCAAATCAAAAGGTGTGGCAACCATGGCAATTTGGGGGTGAAACATCACGACGGCTGGGTAAGGCTGGAGGAAGGCTTCGACCCATCCTGGTCACGGTAGCGTCGCGAGAGGACCGTGACGCCGTGCTGGAGCGAGCCAAACTCCTGAAGGACGCTGGCGAGACTTTAAAGCGGATCTTCATAAAGAAGGACACGCATCCCGCCGTGAGAGAGGAGTGGAAACGACTGAAGGAAGCGGAAAAGACGGAGAAAGATAAAACCCGAAAACGTTGGTTGCAACATTTATATCAACTAAAAGGGAAACGCCAGTTATTTTAAGGATTAGAGAAGTGATCGACCAAATTTAACCTGATGTCTTTTTTAGGAAGACCACAACAACGGTCCGAGAAATGTATCAAGATCGTGGCTTGGGAACATCAATGCTTTGAAAACTAAATTAAAAAACCAGTACTATGCAAACACTCTTGTTACAATATGATATAGTTTAGCCTGAACGAAACGAAGACGAAATGAACATTAGTTTTTGCCTGGGTTTGTAACCTTTAGGCGTGCGAGCAGTGTTTTGTCTCACCGAGGAGGAACGGTTGTTATGGTGAGAACTACCTAGCACGTCACGTTTAGCTCGATTATTGTGCAAGATCAAATGTGGTTCAATCCAATTATTCCTAATGTTTTGTTTTGGTTTTTTGTTACATTCCCCCCATGACTCTGAATTTTCACCCACCAGTCGTTTGCAGCCATCCAAGAGAAAAATTAGCGCGGTGATTGTAATTCCCTCATCATGGGGGACCTAAACTTAGGGTTTTGGGGATTAATTCGTGAGTTACCTGCCCGTAGTGGAATTCCAAACGCTCACACGTACGAGTACCCAAACCTTCCTGACCGTGTAAATACTCCCCAAAGCTAATGCTTATGTCTATCTACATTTTTCATTGATAATAATATGTTGGTTTTAAATAATTTAAAGTCACTAACTAACCATTATATGAGTGATATACATATAGGAAAGGTGGAAGTTGGGTATCGAACTCGATGTGTGGTTTGCGTCATTAAAACTGTAGAAAATATTAAATCCTTTTGTGTGCATAAGGTGGACTGCTTACCTTCGGATCATGCCCCCATTAGCATTGAATTCAAAGTTCCAGACATTAACATAGACTCTCTGTACCGGCGTGCTTGTCACCTTGGTGGCCACGCGTCGGTGAGGAGCCAGGAGGAGCGTGACCCGATGGTCCGTAGACCCATTAATTTTACATCTATTGATAATGATACATTCTGTTTCAGTATGAATGGTCTCGATGTTTCTAACTATGAAGATGTTAATGATGTCAATATTTTTGCCCATAACATTTCTAACGCCTTATACGAGTGTGCGAGAGATAGCCGCAGCGCGGGCGATGGGTGTCCAGGTAGTAGCAGCAGCAGTCTGTCCCGCTGGGACAGACTGCGCAGAAAAGGACGACAAACGAGTGTGGAAAGCCATCAACTAGAAGGGATGTTTACATGATAATACCCATGCAGATGTAAACCTTTCTGATGATGAATTTAAATGTTTCTATGAGGATTTAATGAATGTTCCCACAGACGACCTTGCCGACGAATGCCGGGATGCAACTATCACAATTCCTGTATTAGACGATCCAATCTCCCCTACTGAGGTCAGCGCTCAGATTCGCAGGATCAAGGCAGACAAAGCTTGTGGCCCAGACGGTATCGCACCCGGAATTTTTAAGTTGTTGCCTGCTCAGTGGATAATGCTCATTACAACTCTTTTTAACTCGATATTTGCCACCGCACAGTATCCGACACTTTGGACTAGGGCTAAATTGGTTACTATCTTTAAGAGGGGAGACCCAAAAGACGCTAAGAATTACAGAGGCATTAGCGTATTAAACAGTATTTCGAAACTCTTTGATATGGTCCTGTGTTCGAGACTTGAGCAGTGGTTCACGCCGCACCGTGAACAGGCAGGGGCTCAAAAGGGTCGCGGCTGTACCGAGCACATTGTAACGTTACGTCTCTTGACCGACTTAGCCATTTTCTTTCTGGCTATTTGTTACGTTTATTGACTTCAGCCAGGCATATGATTTGGTTCCGAGGCACATACTGATAAGAATTCTGAAACGTCTAGGGTGTGGTATGATCATGTTGGGTGTTATTGGGGCTTTGTATAGTGTGACCGAGAGCTCATCGGTATGCGTGTTTGCAGCCACTGTGGGGTCCGTCAAGGCTCTCCTACATCATGTCTTCTCTTTATACTCTATGTTAATGAATATTAGGTTGATCAAAGATATTGTGAAGGACGATTTGCTTCTTAAATGGTTACACGTTTTGATACTGATTGGACAATAGTATTGTTTTTCAACTCGCGCGATAGAATGCTTATAAATTTTTCTCTTGTGAAGCTTTTTTTGGCAACGAGTAGGTATGAAAATAAACGATCTGACCGATTTTTTGTAAAACCGCACCCCCGAGGACAACGACTGCCTGGATGGGTTTGGGGTGGAGCGGTGTACTCAGTATATTACCTGGGTCCCTTACGCCCTTTTTGCACGAGTATCGGTTGAAAATACCAAGAAGTTTAAAACCCTTTCTTAAAAAATGATTGATCAGCCACCCCT